>PVJO010015444.1:0-44976 GCA_004026905.1 Hystrix cristata
GCGCCATAGGTTTGCCCCACTTCGCTGGGGATTTGTGCTTAAATTGCATGTGATGTGCCCCAGAGTTCATAGACACAAACTAAGGAAGAGAAGTTTATCTCGGAAGTTCTGGGAGAGTCCTTCAGGAGGATCAGAAAGACCCCAGAGCGAGAGACAGAGCGGGTGCCTGCGGTCACACACACATCCTGGCTTGCGCGGCAACTCCTTCGTTGTCCCGTTGTCCTGGTTGTGTTATTAACAGCGCCTCCATGCACTCTCAGAACTGCCCACACTGGACGCTGGCTCCGTGACAGCCTCTCCGCCCTGCGAACGTCACCACCACTTAGGTCACTGTAACCTCACCTCCAAGTGCCTTCAGTCCTGCAATTCCCAGCTTGGGGTTTTGGTTTCAGTGTTGACCGCATGCCGGTGGTGTGCTCAACACTAAGCACTCAGTAGTGATCGAAGTCAGACACAGTCCAATCTCCAGTGACACCCCCAGAGCTCCGTCTCCCAGACGCGGGATGTGTAGCGTCCTCTGTCAGGGAGTGGGGACTCGCCCCGTGTGGCCAATGGACAGAAGCAGACAGACAGTGTGTGACTTTCCAGGTCACAGAAGCCTCCCGAGTTCTGGAATTATAGCCATGAGCCACCACGTTCAGCTAGTTTAACTCTTGGTTATGGTAGCTGAGTACAGATATGTTCTTGCTAATGCAATGAATTCTCTCCCAGGATAGTTGAAGTGTTCCTGTAGGAATTTGTTATTCTCTTGATCACTCTACAAAGGAACAGAAGAGCCAGGGAGAGGAGGGTCCAGTCAAGAGGAAGTGACCAATTCCCAGGAGAAAGGAAGTCTCTAAAGTGTAAAGTTCTCCAAAGGAGATGGGGTGGCATCCGGCCCTGGTGTGGGAGGGCCAGGGTAGACAGGTACACGTGTCGCATTTGGAGCAGGGAGTTTCCACCTGGGAGCATGTAGATCCCAGACTTTGGGGCGAGATCAGGGTTTGGACTCTGGCACTACAACAAAGAAAAAAGTAAGCGATGAATTGATGAGAACTTGGGCTGGGGCAGGGAGTGGTGTTGACCCCATTTCACAGACAGTCCAGGCTCAGAGAGTGATCTCATCACCAGACCAAGGCCTCTTGGCCCTGCAGTCCAGAATCCACATCCGGGAGCTGCTTTGCTGGTTTCCCTCTTCCTTCAGCCACAGAACGGAGGTCGCCATGGGAATGAGCCCTGTACCTTCCTGTCCTGTCCCATGCTGCCCTGTCCATCAGGCCGGTCACTCAGAGGGCTTCCAGCTGGCCACCGTGGGCATGAGTGTGATGGCAACCCAGCAGCCCAACACCTGCGTCCCGGGTGTCTGCCTGGGTCTAGGTCACGTGGTGGGGACTTCTCATTGGCTGAGCTGTTCTTACTGCAGAAGACTCCCTGTCAGTCAGGTGCCCACGTTTTGAGTTTCACAAACTAGGAAATCATCTAAGAGAACTAACACGAAGTTGCTGGCTTTTTATTTTGCTAGATGAGTACATTTAATAACAAAGATAAAACAAACGACTGCCATCCACTGTCTCCATCAATTCACAAAAAGGCTGTTTTCCCATATCTGAGGTCAGGAAGTAGAAGGGAAGCTGAGCACAGAGCACAGTAAACATAAAATAAAGATGGGACTTTGGGGCGCCGCATCCACCCAGCCAGGGACCCCTGCCAGCCTTACCTGCCACCAACCCATGCTCACTGCACACATGGCCTGTGCCACTCGGGGAGAAAGCCCCCTTTTCTTTACAGAAAGTGGCTCCCCGCTTGCCAAGTTGAGGTCCCCAAGGCTTCATCTGCCCACACAAGGATGTCTTCTGCAGCCGTGCATCGTCCTGCTGTACACGGTGTCCCTGGGGCTGTGCTCTGATCACCAGGTGGCACCCAGGAGGTGCTCCACACACGGGCACCACACCTGTTGGGAGCTGGCAGCACCCCCTGGGGGCCACTCCTAGCTATGAGTCCACATCGGAACGACAGAAGCACTCAGCTCAAGCTGTGGGTGTTGCGATTCATGGGGTTTTCTTGCCCTCTGTTCATTTTCCATGGCTGCTGTAACAAATCACCATAAATTCAGTGGCTCAAACCAACAGAAATGCATTTGCCCACGGTCCAGAGGCCAGGAAGTCCCATGAGTCCTCCTGAGCAGTTACCAAGATGCGCAGGGGGCACCTAGGGCTTTGGGACATGGTGGCCCCTTCTGAGCCACAGTCTGGCTCACGGCCTCTTCCTCCCTTGTCCAGACAGTACGGTCATGGCTCCACTTGTCTCTCCTGCCTCTGTCCCCACCTCTCCTTTGCATTCCATGGATGTTGTAAGGACCCCCGGGGTGGCACTGAGGGCCACCCACGCCTGGGCACTGTGTTCTCTCTTGCCCGCCCACTCACTGTGTTCCTGGAAGCCCCTGGTCACAAGTAACAGAAGAGTCATGGCCTGCTGGAGCAGGAGGCCAGTTTGCTGGAGGCAGAGATGGAGAAGGAGGGGATGGCGCGGAAGTAGGCAAGGACCTGGGCCGGGACTTGCTGAGGAACAAAAGGGCTAAGGGAGAAGCAGGGGCCTGGCTCACACTGTGAGTACCGGGCAGAAGTGCCAGGTCCCCGCTGACCTAGGCGGGCCTGTGGCTGGATGCTTCCAGGCCCCTTAGCCCACAGCCTCTCGGGAGCGTGACCTGGGCATCTCTGGCCTCCTGTTTCCGTCTCTGACTCGGTGGTCTTGAGGCTGTTGGCTTCTGGATCCTCTTACTGCTGCTCAGCCCGTTGGCGGAAGCACCAGTAATAACAAACCTCACCTCTCTGTCCTCAAGAGGAAGGCTGGGCACCCGGACAGAAAATGGATTGGTGAGCTCGGACGCCGTGAAGTGATTGGAAGCTTATTTAGAGAAACAAGTTAATCCGACTGAAATGGTTGCCAGAAGTAAATGTCAGTGAGGCAGACATGGCAATTTCCCACTCGCGGGGGAGCGTTTGCACACCTGGGGTCTGAAGTTTAGGTTGTGACAGAGGCCCCGGTGACCTCTAGCGGGAGCTGGGTGTGGGGCCACCACAGACGTGACTCTGTGTTGCACGCTGTTAGCTGGAGCGGCATGACGGCCAGCATCAGGCTCCTGGAGCTTGGCACCTCTCATGGATTGGGCAGATCATGAGCACATCTGTGCATAAATGAGCAGCAGACGATCTGCACACATCTGCTGAGCAAATGCTGGAGGCCTACATGTGCTGGGGGCTTTGCTTGGGTACCACGGAACACCGAGTGTCGCCTTCGGAGGGCTTGATGTTTCCTGAGGTGTGTGTGGGAACCCAGGAGGGGACTGTCAGCAGGCGACTGTTTGCTCGTGTGCCCGGGAAGAGGACGAAAAGGCCGCACAGTGTGGGGATGTGGAGTGAAGGTTTTTGTTTCGTCAGTTGCTGCAGAACTTCCCGGAGGCTCTGATACCATTACGGTCACCGTGGTGCTCCAGGAAGGGCCACGGGGGCGGGAGGGGGGCAGTGGCAAGCCAACATTTTCCTCCACAGAGCCCCAGACGGGTGTAGAGGTGGAGAGGTAGGCGACGGACGGGGGGACTGATGGCCGGGCAGAGGCAGAGGCTGGAAGGGCATGGGGAGACGGGATAGGCACAGACAGCGCGCTTAGCCTTTCGTGAGCCTCTGGAAACAACGAGGAGCAGGAAATGAACCCAGCAGTCGACTTTTACTGGGTAAATAAGCTCCATCAATCTCCTCCAGTGAAAATTAAACCAGCTGAAACATGAGGCGGTTTCAGGGAACAGGAGAGTGATTTAAACAACGGGCTGATCTAGCATCTCTCGGTGAAGTGGTCTCCGGATGGTTCATTCAGCAGCTCCTCCAGGGATCACGAAGTCAAGCGCTTGCTTTCTGCTCTGCTCTGTTTTCCTTGCGCAAAACCAACATCCAGTCCTCATTCGAGCTGGTGGTGCAGTTCGAGTCCAGGCAGACACCGTCCCGTACATGGTTGCAGGGAGCCTGTCCTCCAGCTTGCCATTCAGCAAAGTCACACATACCCAGTAGCCACCAGTGAGCTCCTCTGGTCCACATGGAAAGCGTGGGCTGCGCACCTGGAAGTAACGCCTTCTGGGACGGAACGGCACGTTGGGCTCCACAGTGGGAGGTGAGTCCGCCGAGGAGGGGCGGAAGTGAATCTCAGCCTGCCTGGTGGGCAAGCCACCAGGAGTGTTTGTCACACGGCTGTGTGGTCTGACATCATACTGGGTTCTCGGAAAAACAGATCCAGTGTCTGTCTGTCTGTCTGTCTATCTGTTTGTCTCTGCATCCATCCATCCATCCATCTGTATGTCCATTCATCTGTTTCCCTCTCTATTATGTCTTGTATCTAGATGTCTCCCCAAAACCACACATGCTCATAGTTAGGGCTTTTCAGAAGTGATTGGATCTAGGGCATGTGAATATGGATGAAGGATGTGTGATAACTAAATTAGCCCACTGATTGGTTTAGAGTACTTCTGGGTGTGGATAATGGGGAGGCCTAGCCTGGGTGTGGGTGGCACCATCCAATAGGTTTGCACTTGGGTGGGGTAAAAGTCCAGAAGAGTGGCTGCCTCCTGCCTTCCCTGCCATGGACTGTTTCTCCTCTGCTGTGCTGGCCTGCCTTGCAGCCAGCTGACTGTGGACTGAAACCGCTACAGACTGAACTAAAATAAACCTTCCCTCCTGTAGCTTGTGGCTGTTGGGTATTGTGTCTCAGTGATGAGAAAATAACTAAGACATTCTCACTGTCTTATATCTACTTATCTATCTGCCTGTCTATCCATCCATCCATCCATCACCTGTCCATCTAGCCTTGGCTTATGACATTCTGGAAGCTCAGAAGTCCCTAGGCCTGCCGTAAAGAGGCTGGGCACCCAGGAAGAAGACTTAACAGTCTGGGTCCCAGGGCTGGAGAAGACCAGTGTCCCGGCTCGAAGACAGTCAGGCAGCCAGTGTGAACTCTCTCTCTCGCTGCCTTTTTGTTCCATGTCAGCCTCTGACAGCTTGGATGAGAACTTACCCACACTGGGAAAGACAGTCGCCTTGACTTCAGCTACCAATCTAAGTGCTGATCTCATCCAGAAGCTCCAGAATGACGTCTGACCCAACATCCGGCCCTTGGCAGCCCAGTGCAGTGAATGCAGATGTGACCATCACACCTCGGCCAGCTACCCCTTCCAGCCTGTGGGCCTGCATTTGGAAACTGGGATATCTGATTGAGCTGTTGTGAGAATGAGAGAAAATGACATAGCCAGAGTACTTAGCACAGCATTTTCCAGCACTGACAATTCTGAAAGCACACAATTAGACTCAAACCTCACAGTTGGTCTCTCACTGGCTCATTCTCTCTCATTCTGTCCCTGAAATTCAGCTCCCCATAAAGCCTGAGTCAGTGATGTCCAGGAGTCTCACAGGGTTATCACACAGACTCAGAGGTCATTCTGTGCTCTGTGCCTGACACCCGGTGTGGTGTTTCTCTCCCACCTGGCCTCTACATCTGTCAGTCACCTGCAGAGTCACTTAAGGTGACAGAAAGGACATCTGTGCCCAGAGCTGCTTTCTGAGCAAAAACAGGAAGGAAATCAAGACACACTGCACAAATGCCTCCAGGAAACCACTCCCTCAGCTGCTTCTGCAGTCTTTCTCTCTGTAGCTCATGTATTCATTCAACAGACTCATATGCAGCAGCTACCATGTTCCGACACTTGCTCCCAGATATTGGCGATTGAGCTGCACCAAAGGCCCCTGTTCAGCTGACTGTGGAGGGCTGGAGACTAGGGGACACATTCTGTGTCTCCCTTGGGCCCAGGAAGCCAGGAGGCCCCAGTGCTTGTGCCCTCATGGCAGCTACAGGACTGGGATGAAGAGAGGCAGGGGTGTTTCCAGCTGTGACTTTGGGCGGAACTATGGCTTCCAAGTGTGCCTGATCGCCTCCCCAGGCAGGGTGCCATTTTGGGACAGAGGTGACAAAGATGCACACAACACGCTTCTTTGTTGTCTACCTTCTGTTGGGATTTTCTATCTATGCCTAGGGGTGAAAACACCAAAAGCAAAGGAGCTAAATTTTTTTGTTCCCTCCAGCCTGAAAAGAGCATGCATTTTGAAGGAAAAACAAGATCTCAATGTTGCCCATACTGCAGGGACATCACAGCTCTAGGGGGGTGGAAGCTCAAGTTGGGGAGCATCCCTAACATTATCCAACTGTAAAACAACCCTGAGCCCACTGGCAACTCCACTGTGGCTTGGCTACCGGCTGGGGAGCCTCTGGTCTGTGAGTGCACCCTCCCCAGACCCAAGTGGGCCCATCCAGCCCACCAGCAACTCCATCGTGGCTTGGTGGCCTGCTGGGGAGCCTCGGACCTTCACCAATACCAAGTAGAGTCAATCATACCCACGTCACTGAGGAAAGCTCTGAAGATATAAAGGACACAAGGGCCAAGACCTGCATATACCTAGAAGACACCGTAAGGACAGACTTTTCCTTGGAAAGCATTGATACTTGTCTTAACATAACCTCCCACAAACAAAATAAAAAATCAACATGGAGAACAAATTAAAAGGGGGAAATATATATGTGTACAAAGAAAATGACAAGACACAGAAGTAAAACACAACCCCAGACCCTCAGCCCACCCAGAACAAATCCAGAGGACAAGGACATAGAGGAAATCAGCAGACACCCCACCAAACCCCCAGAAATGATAGCAGCAGAAGTTAAAAAACAGATAGGCGAGCCTATAGATAACATCAGACTAAAAATAATAGCCCAAGTTAAAAAAGAGATGACAAACATAATGAAAGATCTGCTTAGTGAATTCATAGTAGACACAGATAAAAAAAAACAGGGGATCTTAGAAAAATGATGGAAAACTTCAACATTCGACTTAGTAAAGAACCCATGAAACAGATCCAAACAGATGACCAAGAAATCAAAAACTGTCTCTAAAGTATAAACAGTAGATTAAATGTAAGTGAAGATAGAATCTCAAACCTAGAAAACAGGTGGGCAATTAGTGAAAATGAAAAGAAAGACCTCTTAAAAATAGCTAGAGAATATGAAAAATCACTGCAACAGCTGTAAGATGATGCAAAGAAGAACAATATAAGAGTGATTGGAGTGAAAGAAAAAGCAGAGGATATGCAAAGGATCTAAAAAGATTATTTACAGACGTAATGACAGAAAACTTCCCAAGCACAAGAGAACTTGTCACACAAATAAGTGAGGCGTATAGAACCTCAGTTACCCATGACCAAAACAAATGTACACCAAGACATATAATAATCAAGATTCCAGAAATTCAACAAAAGAACAGAATACTGAAAATTGTTAGAGGAAAAAAAAATCACCTATGAAGGAAAACCCATCAGAATCACAGCAAACTTCTCAAAACAAACCCTTAAATCAAGGAGAGCCTGGAGCAAAATATTTCAAGCCTTAAAAGAAAACAATCTCCAACCCAGGTTGATGTACCTGGCCAAACTATCTTTCAAGTTCAGCAATGAAATAAGATACTTCCACAACAAAGAACAACCGAAGGAATTTATGACCTCCAAACCACCTCTACAAAAAAATTTGAAGGATATTCTAGAAAAGGAAAAAGGAAACTATAATTACAAGGACACTAATGAGAAGAACCCACCAGGTAAGGCAAGCAGTTAAATTGAGGTGAAACACAGAACCAACAACAGAAAAGATCAATGACAAAGATAAGTCAATACATAACAGCTGTAACCATCAAAGTAAATGGTCTCAACTCACCAACCAAAAGAAAAAGACTAGCAGAATGGATCAAGAAACAAGATCCATCAATATGCTGCATACAAGAGACACATTTAAGCCTAAAGGAAATTCATACACTGAAAATCAAAGGATGGAAAACAGTATTTCATGCAACAAGAACCCAGAAAAAAGCAGAGGTAGCTATCCTAATCTCAGACAAAGTGAACTTCAAACCAAGACATCAAGAGGGACAAAGAAGGTCATTACATACTTCTCAAGGGAAAACTCCAAGAGGAAGAAATAACAATCACTAATATTTACGCACCAAATATTGGTGCACTTAACTACATAAAACAAATATTAAGGACCATGAAAGATCAAATGAACACTAACACAATTATAATAGGAGACTTCAATACCCTGCTGTCACAAATAGATCAACTAGACAAAAAATTAACAAACAAATATCAGAACTGAAGCAAATCTGTGAACAAATGGCCTCAGTAGATGTCTACAGAGTGTTCCACCCTATGACAGCAGAATACACATTCTTCTCAGCTGCACATGGGTTCGTTCTCCAAAATAGACCACATACTAGCTCATAAAGCATACTTAAGTAAATGTAAGGGAATAGAAATTACCCCATGCATACTATCAGACCATAGTGCAATGAAACTGGAATTTAATGGTAACAGAAATTTTAAAAAAAGCACATAAACACATGGAAACTAAATAACATCCTTCTGAACAACAGCTGGGTCACAGAAGAAATTAAAGAAATTAAGCAATGTATACAGTTAAATGATAATGCCAATACAACATGATATACAATGAAAGCAGCGCTATGAGGGAAATTTATTGCATTTAACTCCCACATCAGGAACACAGAATGAGCTCAAATAAACAACTTAATGTTGAACCTCAAACGTCTAGAAGAAGAAAAAAAAATCAAACCCAAAGCTTGTAAGAGCGAAGAAATTAAGATCAGAGCTGAAATTAATGCAATTGAGACTAAGAAAACAATACAAAGAATCAATGAATCAAAGAGTTGGTTCTTTGAAAGACTAAATAAAATAGACAAACCCCTATCCAACCTTATCAAAAAAAGGAAAGAAAAGACCCCAATTCATGCAATAAAAAATGAAAGGGGTGAAGTCATAACTGACCCTACAGAAATCCAAAGGGACATCAGCACCTACTTCAAGAACCTCTACTCAAACAAGATGGACAACACGGAAGAAATGGACAGATTCTTAGAAACATATGAATTACCAAAACTGAATCAAGAAGAGATAAAAATACTAAATAACCCAATATCAGCCATTGAAATTGAAGAGGTAATTAAAAACCTACCAACAAATAAAAGCCCAAGTCCTGACAGTTTCACAGCTGAATTCTACAAGAAATTCAGAGATGATCTAATACCAATATTCCTCAAACTCTTTAATGAAATTGAAAGGGAAGCAGTACTTCCAAAATCATTCCTGGAAGCAAGCATTACCCTGATACTAAAACCAGAAAAAGACCCAACTGAAAAAGAGAACTACAGACCAATTTCCCTAATGAATATAGATGCAAAAATTCCAAACACGATACTGGCAAAAAAAAAAAGTAACAAATTATCAAGAAGATTATACACTATGACCAAGTAGGATTCATCCCAGCAGTGCAGGGATGGTTCAACATATGCAAATCAATATATGTAACACACCATATCAACAAAGTCAAAGACAAAAATCACACGATCATCTCAATAGATGCAGAAAAAGCACTCAACAAAATCTAACACCCATTCATGATAAAAACACTACAGGAATTAAGAATAGACGGTCTATATCTAAATCTGATAAAAGCCATCTACAACAAACCAATGGCCAACATCACACTAAATGGTCAGAAGCTGGAAGCTTTCACACTAAAATACGGAACAAGACAATCACTATCACCACTATTATTCAATACAGTTTTAGAAACATTAGCCAGAGCAATTAGACAAGAGAAAGAAATAAAAAGAATAAAGATAGGAAAGGAAGAATTTAAACTATCATTATTTGCCGACAACATGATACTCTACATAGAAGACCCCAAAAGTTCCACTAAAAAGGTTTTAGATTTAATAACTAAATTCAGTTGTGTAGTTGGATACAAAGTCAACACCCAAAAGTCAATAGCATTCCTATATACGAATAACAAACTCACTGAGAAAGAAATAACAGAAGTTATACCTTTCACAATTGCATTAAAAAAAAGAAATACTTAGGAATCTATCTAACAAAGGAAGTAAAAGATCTTTACATCAAAAACTACAGTACTCTAAAAAAGGAAATTGAAAGGGATATCAGAAAATGGAAAGATATACTGTGTTCCTGGGTAGGAAGAACCAACATAGTGAAAATAGCCATTCTTCCTAAATTACTATACACATTTAATTCAATTCCAATCAAAATACCATTAACATACTTCGCAGAATTAGAAAGGACAATCATGAAATTCATCTGGAACCAGAAGAGACCAAAAGTAGCAAAAACAATCCTGGGCAACAGGAACAAGGCAGGGGACATCACAATCCCTGACCTGAAACTACACTATAAAGCTACTGTGATAAAAACAGCATGGTACTAGCAAAAAGACAGACCTGAGGATCAATGGGACAGATTAGAAGATGCAGAAACAACTCCAAACACACTCCTCATCTTCAACAAACACACTCAAATACCTCACTGGAAGAAAAATAGCCTCTTTAACATATGGTGCTGGAAAAATTGGCTTGCCACATGCCAAAAACTAAAACTAGATACATGTCTCTCACCATGTACTAAACTAAAATCAAAGTGGGTCAAAGATCTAAACATTAAAACAGAAACACTAAATCTACTAGAGAATAGAATAGGAAGAACTCTCGAAGACATAGGGGTAGGAAAAAAATTTATGAACAGAACCCAGACTGCATGGAAAATAATACAAAGAATCAGTGCTTGGGACCACATCCTATTAAAAGGATTTTGCACAGCAAAAGAAATCACCAACAGAGCGGGGTGAAAACCCAGACTGGGAAAAAATTTTTGCCAGCTGTCCCTCAGACAAAGGTCTAACATCTAGAATATATGAAGAGCTCAAAAAAATCAAACCTCCACAAATTTAAAGACCCTATCCAAAAATGGGCATCTGAAATGAATAAACATTTCTCAGATGAAGAAATAAAAATGGCAAATAAATACATGAAAAAGTGATCAACATCACTAGTCATTCAAGAGATGCAAATCAAAACAACATTAAGATTCCATCTCACTCCAGAAAAAACAGCAATTATCAAAAAATCAACCAATACCAAATGCTGGCAGGACTGTGAGGAAAAAGGAACCCTCCTCCACTGTTGGTGGGAATGTAGATTGGTCCAACCACTGTGGAAATCAGTATGGAGATTCCCCTACAATTACAACTAGAGGTTCCATTTGACCCAGCTATTCCTCTACTGGGTACCTTCCCAGAAGAATTAAAATCATCACACCACAGCGATATATGCACAACCATGTTCATAGCAATGCAATTTGTAATAGCTAAGTCTTGGAAACAAACTAAATGCCCAACAACTGATGAATGGCTAAAGAAGATGTGGTTTTTCTAAACAATGGAGTACTACTCTGCCGTAAAAAAGGATAAACTAGAGACATTTGTAGGTAAATGGATGTACCTCGAGAACATACTCATAAGTGAAATAAATCAGACACTCATGAGTACACATCAAATTGTTTCTCTGACATGAGAAACCATAAGTGTAAATGAGGACAAAGAGATATATATTATATAAATGGAAGATAATATTCAAGAAAGAGGAGAACTAGAAAGGGAGAAGGGGGAAAAGAAGGAAGGGAAAAAGGAAAGAAAGGGGAAAGGGAAAAAATGAAAAAATATAAATAAATCTGCTTTAAATAGGGAAGAGGGAGCAGAAGGGAGGGGTGGGAAAGGGCGGAAAGCCAAGAGGCATCTTGTACAGATACAAAATAACCATGATGAATGTGATTATTATGTATACAATGTGGCAATATATGTTCTTGGTAAAAATTTAAAAAAAAATAAAAATTAAAAAAATAAAACAACCCTGACGGTTCCAAAGTCCACGGCGGGGTCTCAGGGCCCGAGCAATAGTGCAGCTGCTCAACACAGCACTTTCTCCAGTGAGGGGACAGACTGCTTTCTGGGCATCGGCACCAAGGAGGGGCTGGGATCTGGCTTTTGTCTGGGGACCGTGATGAATGCAGAATTGTCTCAGGTGGTTTCCCATTCTCTCTGTGTGACTATTTTGTAGAAAATAATAAGTGTATGAAAGAGGAATCACTGTGAAGTCATACTGGCCATTTCCTTATAATCGAGGAGAGTTAAAAGAATAACATAATGAGTCACAGATATCTACAGATCCCTTATCTGGTTTCATCAATGGTTCGCCTTTTGCCTTGTTAGCATTCTCTCTCCCTCCTCCCCCTTCCTCTCGCTCTCTCTCACACACACTCACACACACACACACACACACACACACACACTCACACGCTGTGCAGCAGCCAGAAGAAAGTTGCATAAGTCACAAAGTGCACCCTTGTGACCGGCACTCAGGTCGAGAAACAGAACACCATCAGCTCCCAAAAATGCCCCCCTGGGGGTCCTGCCTTCCACAGCCCGCAGGGGTACCCACTCTTCCGACTGCCAGTGTCTAAACTGAGCGCATCTATTTTTTAACTTTGTGTAAACAGAGTCATTTTATATCCCCCTTTCTGAGCCTGGCTGTCGCTCAGCACCGTGTGTAGGGTACTTATGCAAGGTACTCCGCGCAGGACTCTCTTTCCAGTCAGCCTTCGTTTGGGGCACTGATCTGTGGAAGCATCTGGGCAGTAGTACTCTGCGTTCTGGACACGTCTGACTGCTTTCTCGGTGAGACTTGGCTTAGACGTTTTGGCACGACTGTGACCAGGCGTATTCTGCAGCGGGAGGTCTTGAGGGACGGTGATGGCACGTGATGGATTCCTCCCCTTTGTGTGTGTGTCTGTGGGAGGACGCGCTGAATTCATGTGAAGATCCTGCTGAGCGGGCACCCAGGACCATGTCTGAAAGGCGCCGGGTGCCCTGTCAACAACGCGGCGTCCAGTCCTCCCTGCATCTGGGCTAGAAGCAGCCCCGGGCTGTCCTCTACGAGCGTCTGAGGGTGTCTGCCCGGGGTGGTGCCCAGGAGTAACCGAGCTTCCCGCAATGATGGTCACACTCTGGGGTTTCGAAAAAGTCTGCTATTATTAGCGTGGGCACTTCCTCTGGAGGATATCCGGATGGGCCAGCTCACCCCAGAGCAGTCAGTCCACCTTCTTTTCTTTGCTTCTTCTCCTCTCTGCCTCTCCATCTGTCTCTGTCTCCCTCCTCTCTTTCCTTCCTTTGTGCTCCTGCACACTGACTCCAGGTCTCCACACTGACCCGTGTCCCCAGCTCTTTTATTTTGAGGCAGGACTAAGATCCTGCTAAGTCACTCAGCTGCCCAGGATGGCTTGAACTCTCGATCCTCCCACCTCAGCCTGCCAGCGTGCTGGGCATATAGGTGTGTGTCAGAAGGCCCGGATCCCGGAAGCTGTCTTGCTACGGATATCTAAAGAATACTGACTTGAAGGTCAGGACCCTCAGGCTGTAAAGTGGGACACAAACACCCCTGCCCAGATGTGGATGAAGACTCAAGTGAATGGGACAATTGGGCAAGGAAATGTTTTCTAAAGCGAAGCAGCGCTCTGCTCCTGCCGGGAATTGTAATTGCAAATGTAGCAACATGGGCTCCGTGGTCACGTTTCCCTGATGGCCTCGTCCCCGCCCACCTGTCCACTGGGTGCACATCAAAGGGCGTCCGGGTCAGGCTCGCTGTCCCTTGCCCGAGCTAGAAGCTAATTTAGACCTACACCAAGCCCAGCTCACAATTAGAATTCAAACCTTGGAATCCATTAGTGATGCATAATGCTACATTTTCCTTCACAGAAATTAATCAGCTGCAAATGATTAAATTACTATATATAGTGTGAAACACAACAAAGCTGTAATTTTTATATAAATTCCAGAATGTTACATTATTTCTGACATCCCAATAATTCCCCCACCACCGGTGCTTTGTTTTCTGTAAAATAAAAATTTTAAAACCCACTGCTCTTCACGCGCACCCAAGTCTGCCTTCATATTTAATATGATTAATGTTTACCACGTTTGTTGTGGGTTGTCTGCTAATTGTGGTGTTAAGCCGCACCCCTCCATCATCTTCAGGCCGAGGGACGCTGGTTCAGAACCTCTGCTGGGGAAAGTATCCATTAAAATTCAGCTCCACTGGGCACACGCATCTTGTCTGTTGTTTGTTTGCGGTGCCCAGCATCTCTGGTGTGATGCTCGCTGGTCCCCGCTCTGCCAGCTACAGAGCTGATCCATGTTCCAGTGCTGGGGAAGGGTGCAGCCTGAGGCAGGGGCACCCAGAGATGTCCCTGGAGATGAAAGGGCTGGTGTCCCCAGCGACACGTGGGCAGGGGCTGTCCCCACCTGGCAAGCAGTGCCTCTTGTGTTCTGCACCCCGGCCACATCACTCGCCCCCACGCTGATGGACACATATAGTCGGCAGCCCTCAGGTCCTGGCACTACCGAGGCACCCCAGATTCATCCCTCAACCCCCCCCCCCCGCCATGCTTACATTTCTTCCCCACAATGCAGGAAGGGCTGTCTCTTGGGAGACACAGGAATGAGACACGCTGAGTGACAGCCAGGGTCCTGGTGTGGCCTGTGTCCCTCTGGCCCATTCCCTGTCCATGGGGACCCTGGCTCCCACCTCTGAGACCCTGCAAACTTTTTAGGGAGCCCCGGGGAAGTCTTAGAAACACTGCTCGGTAAGGGCCCTCAGCCCCAAGACTGTCCCCGGCCAGCAGTGTGTCCCCCACACGGCTCCGTCCCACACTGGCCTTGTGGCCACGCTTCCTTCCCCCTCTCTGAGCTGCCGGGGTCTCCAGTGGAGCTGTGGGCCGAGCACCCTCAGCCGGCCTTGGCAGCACCCCTCCAGCCCACCTCACCCAACTCCACTCGCAGAGTTCCCTCCCCCAGGAGCTGTGCCCCAGATTTCCATCTCTCCTTTCCATGGGAAGCTCCAGCCCACGTGGACACTCAGGCCCTTGAGAACCAACCGGCACCCTCTATCCTGGAGAGCACACAGCAGTTCACCACCCATGGGTGCCTGCTCTCTGTGCCCCTGGGCTCTTCTTGTTCCCAGTGTGCACAAGCTTTCTCCTGGATGGGTGTCGGCCAGAGGTGGCCTGGTGTCTTGGCCCTGCCAGCTCAGGGGAGAGGATCCACGTGGGGCCATAGGACAGAGTTGTCCTTCCTGGGAAAGGGAGGGATTCCACGAACTGAAGCCACACATTCCCCATGATCTCTCACACTGAGCTGTTCAGTCTGCCAAGGATCCCCACTGTGGGCCACCCCGGAGTGTGTGTGAAGGAGGCACAGGGTGGCTGCCGGGCCCTGCGCTTGTGGCTTGCTGGGGTCCCTTCCAATTCCCTGGGCTGCGGGGGACTGGAGGCCACCGCTGGGCAGGGATTGGACTCCTCAGTCAGAACCCACCCACAGGAGGGCCAAGTGCGGGCCAGGCCTCCCCTAAGGTTGCGGCAGACCATGTGCAGGCAATGTGCACGTGAGAAGCCACGCTGGGGCCAAGCGGGAGCAGCCCGCTGGACTGTCCGCCAAGGAGAGCTGTGCTGGCCTTTCCCTCCCAGACTGCCTCCCCCTGCTTCCCCTCTTCCTCCTCCTCCTCTTCCCCTTCCTCCTCGCTGTCAGCAAGGAGAGGGCTGGAGACCTCCAAGGAGCTGTGGGCTGTGCTGTGCCCAGGGGAGTGACCGGGGGTCTCCGCCTGCCCAGCCGGCTCCCCATGCTGGTGACTGATGCTGACCGGGCCCCCGAGTTGGCTCTCATTCTGAACCAAGCCTGGCCACTGTGGTAACACCACTGCCTGTGCCTCCTTTGCGGGTCAGCAGCTCATTGCCAGGGGCTTGGAGAGCTGCAGGTCCAACGGGATCCAGGAAGGCCCATGTAGGAGGAGCATGTGGACTTCGCCTCGGGCCACAGCAGGGACGGGGAGGGGAGGAGACTCTCAGGGCATCCTTGGACAGGACTGTCGCTCCTGCTGTGGGAGGAGCTGGGCTTCCTTCCTCCAGCCTGGGTGTCCCCTCCCTGGCCCCCTTTCTCAGGCAGCCCCTCTGCCCCGGGAGCCAGGGCCCCCTCTGCAGCAGCGCCCGGAGCCAGGCTCCTCACGGGTTCGGAGCTGGCGTCGCCAGCGCGCCACCTGCTGGACACCTGCTGGACAGCGGAAGGGGACTGGCGCTGGGGCTCAGCGGCAGTCACTGATGTCACAGAGGTGGTTGTGAAGGGTTCTTTGTGTCTTGTTGCAGAATCGCACAGGTGCGTTGAATACGACGCGGGGACAATCCCACCGCTGGAGGCAATCGCTTTTTAGGTTTTGCGGGTTTTCTGTCCAGGCCCATTTCTGGTTGGATATATGCGAATCAACACTTTTACTTCAAGGCTCGATTTGAAAAATCTAACACTATGTCTTAGATATCTTTCCAAGTCGTTAATTATCCTACTGAGATATCAGTTCCACACAGCAGGTTTCAGGCCCGGGTCCTGTCCTTCTAGAGTTTGGGTGTGTGCACTGATCTTGGGGTTTCGAAGCCTCGGGTCTTCACTGTCCTGCTTCCCCCACCCTTGTTTTCGTCCTTCTTCCTCTCCTCCCTTGCCGCTTTATGCTCTTTCTTTCCTCTTCACTCTTGTCTTTATTCCTCCCTAAGAAAGGTCAGCCACGGACGCCCTTGGGGCAGCAGCTTGCACCCTCCTGGCCTGCCAGGGCAACAGACTCTGTGCCCTCAGAGTGGGGATGAACAAGGAGGACATCCTGAGCCAGTGCCCACTCTGCACCGCCTCTCAGGAATGACCAGGGGCACCTCCAGACCCATCCCAGGTCTTCCTTCCCTTCACCGGGCAGCTGGGGCCACCGAGCTTGGAGAAAGCAAACCGACGCATCCAAGATGGCAGAGCCCAAAGCTTGGTGGGCCGTGAGTCCTGAACGCAGCGCCTCCGGCCTCTCCTGACTGAGCAGGGAATGCGGCCCCTGGGCTTTGCCGCCCCAGGCCGGACCTGCTCCACCCGCATGTGTCCTCCCTGCAGCCGAAGGGGACCTTGGTGCAGCTGGGCTGGGCTTGTGCTGATGGCCAGCTCCAGGGAGAAGTATCTTGAGACAGGAAGAGGTGTGCTGGGTGTTTGTCCTCTGTGAACTGTACGCTGCTCCAGCTCTGTGGGTTCTCTTTTCCAGAGAAGATTTACTTTTTCCTGTGGAATTCTCAAAGCACCTTTCCCCCTTCTGATGCTTAAAAACAGTCCAAGTAAGACTTCTCCTTGGAAACGGCTTGGGAATGGGATGGAGCTGAATTCTGGATTCCCGGGTTGCTTTGAGGCAGGTTAGTGATTGGGTTCCCAGGAGATCCAAGCCCAAGGAGGCTCCCACCTGGACACAGGCATCATCGGGCAGCCAGAGCCTGCTGGCAGAGTCACCCCAGGTGACAGTCCCACTGGGGAGCATTTCTCAGCATGGCTGCACGGGGCTGAGTCTCTGACACGTGAGCTTTGGGACACGTTCAAACCTCAGCACAGGGCTGCTTGGAGTGTTTCAAACTTGATTTCAGCCAACTATTGTGTGTGAGTTGCATGTGTTTGCAAACCCTACATCACCCACAGGGCTTGTGAGCAGCTTTCTGGGCCCCACCTCCTGAGGTGCAAATGCAGCAGATTCGGGAATTTGCGTTTCTACCCAGTTCCCGGGAGCCTCTGTCCCAGGGCCCTGAGAACCCTGCCGTGTGGGAGGAGGACAGGCCAGCGGCTGCAAGGCGACTGGCAGAGACCTTTCGTGTTTATGGTCAGTGGCCCTCGTGGCCGTCGTGTGAGATAATAAGACAGTAACTGATGCCGCAGTTACTCTGATGAGAAAACTGGAGGCTCAGCGAGAAAACGATTTCCTGAGTTCGCACAGCCGTGACTTACAGAGGCCACACCAGGCCCAGGTCCCCTGATCACAGTGTGCTGCGTTATAGAATGGTACGTGTGCGAAGGTGGACGTTAGGGCTTAGATCCAGGATGTCCCCCAGAGTCTCCTGTGCCCAGAGGTGGGGCTTTGGGAAGGCGCCTGCATCATGGGTACTTTGCTTGTGGGTGATCCATCCACAGATGCCACTGGGAGGCGGGGCTGGTTGGAGGTGGTCACTGGGCGCCACGTGGGAGGGTGTGTTCTTGTCCCGGCTGCTTCCTGGCCACCGCGGACTGAGCCCCTTCCCCCCACCAGGCCCCTCCGCTATGCTGTTTATACCTTGCTCCAGCCACGAACTTTCCTCCTTTAAATTGTTTTAGGCATCTTGTCCCAGTGACAGGCAAATGACAAATCATTAGAAGTCAATAACGAGGAAAGGAGGAAATAGCGAGGGAAAGAAGAGGTGGGGATCAAGGGCAGGTGGGTGAGAGAGAAGAAGCTGCAGCTGGAACCTGGACAGTGTCTGGCAGCCCGAAGGCCGCTGTGGACTTGGCTCTTGTCTGTTCTGAATTAGGTCCATTTTGGCCACTTTGTAGTCCTTGAACCTTGAGAACACTTTACACGTCTTTGATGTCCAGTAATAAAATGGAGATAGTGAAGCGCATTTTCAAAGCCGGTTGTGGTTATTTAATGAAATAATGTGTGCAGGCGTTTAGCAAGTCCCGGCTCTGCATGACAGTTGGTCCTGGGTCTACCTGTTCCTCCACGTGCTTCTGGGTGACACTGGCTGGCGCAGGCCGCCTGGGGCTGTGACAGCCGAACAGAGAGACAGCTCACCAGACAAGAAGTCTGCTTCCCTAATGGCAGCTCAAAACGAGTGCTCTAAACTGATGGCAAGTCCTCTGCACACAGTCACACGGTCCCGTCCAATCTCAAAGAGCCACCAGGGAAGCATAGCGCCTCTCACCTGCCTACCTGTCTTGCTGGGTATACAAGCCTTCAAGGCCCTCTCTGCTCCTCTACCTGGGCCACTCTTAGGAGTGTTCCTGCGGACAGGAAGCGAGACAGCATCCCCCCAGCATGACCCCACCACAGGTGCATACTCTGCCAGGGACAAGCAGGTGTGCTTGCTGCTTGCTATAAAAGAAATGGGTTTTCCGGCATGGTGTCTCCCTGTTGCAACGCAGACTCCCTGTGTGGATACCATTCGCCTGGGGACTTGGGGAAGCCTGTAGCCAGGTGGAACAGATGGGACTATGCAGCATGACATTCGTGTCACTGTGGTGTGATGAGGGCTGGGATTCTACGTCTCTGACCTGGCAATCCTGTCTTCTCTCGGCTTTATCTCCAATAGGAAGTGGGAACACCGAGGGGTGAGACGACTTGCACACGGTCTGGTGAGATGCAGTCCAGGATTTGAGCAGTTCTGTTAATTCCTTCTACCAAAACGAGAAGACGCGCCACAGGAGTCTCGTTGCCGCGGTGCAGGCCCACTTGCTGGGCAGCTGATGGTGACTCTTGATCCTGACCCTCGTCCTTCGAGGCTGAGAGGGCCCCAGAAACAAGCTCACAGTGTACAGGACACTGCACTAGGGCACTTGAACCTCATCGTACAGGCGACAGGCACCACCTGAAGCTCTGAGCTGGGATTCAACGTTGTGCCTGCCATGTATGTGGCGAACAGACGGAGGGAGCCCCAGAGCCGGAAGGCTGTTGTCCTGATGCCCGACCCGAGCGGGTGCTGAGGGTGCGCTGAGTGAGCGGCTTCGGGGAAGGCCGACGTGGCCTGAGCCAGTTGAAGGGGAGGGTGCGTGCAGGGAAGGAAATAATGAACCTACACACCTCACACCCAAGATGGCAGCTGCTTCCCGGTGAGGGGAGCCGTGTGTTTGGGGAAGAGGCCAAAGGGGCCTCAGCTTCACCCTCGATAATTTACATATGAAGCCGGGCGATATGTACACAGGCAGCTGCTAAGTTTTTACTATTACATTTTTATCAAGGCGATTCTTCATACCTTTTGCAAGTCTGACATGTTTCTTAATAAAATGTGTCAAAGACATTTTGGGGGCAGAATGGGCAGGATTGTATTTTGGAACCATTTGTACATACAGCCCTTCCGGAGAGCTCTGTGTTTCAAGAGAGGACAATTCCTCAATACAAAAGTGGAGGAAGAGCTCATTCCCAAAACTTGTAAGGGGGAAAGGGAGGTCCTGGGCCCTTCGTGTGCCCCCAGGTGTGACTGGCCCTGCTCCCCGGAGACCCCCGAGGATCATGTGGCAGCCATTTCAACAGTCACACAGCTCTTCCCAGAGTGCCTGCCTCAGCTCCTTCTGTGAATTTTTCTTAATTTTCCGAAGCCAAGTTGAACACGCTCATCTTCCTCCTCCCTCTGCTTCACACCAACCCCTGGCGCGCAGCCTTGCATTATTCATGAGGCACACAGCAATCAGATGCCTCAAAGTTTCATAAAGTTTCTGTCTGGGCGCCCACGTTCTTTCTCCGCAGGGTGGGCACGCGGCGGACAATGGCCAGGCTTTTGGAGTTTCTCCAGCACTCGTAATTCCCATCTGCTTTGCCGGCTGCAGCTGCGTTGTTTTCCCGAGAGACCAGATCTCAGAATTCTGTGGGCTGTCCTCAAATACATGTGAGCTCCAGGAAGGGCGTGCTGGGTGGCGTGGACACAAAAGATGTTGACACGGCTCCTCTCGGTCTGCCCGCCTGGCTCGCGCCTCCCTGCGATGCGCAAGGGAGGATTCTACGGCAGCGGCTGTTACTTCCTTGGAGCCAGGGAATGACTCTGCTCCAGGTTCCTGCCCCAGCCCCTCGCAGGGACAAAATCCCATCGTGGCCACAGGCTGGGACGGAAGCCTGACCACTGACCACACGTGATCTTGGGGTAGCCCTGTGCCTCTGCCTCCCTGCTGGCTGGAGTGGCTATGGTGGCTAGAGCTCGGACCGTGAAGAGGAGTCTGAGGGCATTAAGACAAGAAGATAAAGGTTGCCAGAGTCCCTGACACAGGGAACGCCGGAGGAGGAAGCAGCTGCCACCTTGCTAAGACGCGAGGGTAGGGCTCGGGGCAGTACCAGAGCCTTGTGATGCACAGGCCAAGCTAGTCCTTGCTAATTCACTATTTAAAAGACATCATCTTCTAAGGTTGTAAGAAATACTTTGATTTGCAGAGAATGGTTTTCCAGTAATATTGGACACCATACCTAGGGAGGATCATTCCCACGGTGCCGAGTCCTGGAAACACGAAGAACTTCCTGCCTGGCCCTGGACCGGCTCACTCCACACGTCCTCCTGCCGTACTACAGCAGAAGCGTCAGGGCGCAGACTCTGCAGGGACGCTTGCCCTGGGCTGGAGGCGTGAGTGCCTGGCCTGGTGCGGCTAGGCGGGCTAGCAACCCTCCGACCCACACTGAGTTGCAAATGGTAAAATAGTACCGGGTTGTTGCCTCAGTCACTTTCCTTGTTGCTGGGACAAAATACCTGACAGCCCTAATTTAAAGGCGGAAGGGTTTATTTCAGCTTGTGTTCTCAGTCTGTGGTCGGCTGGCTCCAAGGCAGGAAGGAAGGCCTGCTGGAGGAGAACGGCTGACATCGTGGTGGTCAGGAAGCAGAGAGAAGGGAGGGGATGGAGAGGGAGACGCCCCCCTTCAGGCCGTACCCCAAGCCCCACCTCTTCACAGGAGCCAACTATAGCCCACCTGAAATCCAGTCACCTTCCAAAACCGTGAGGATTTGGCGGACATTAAGATCTAAACAACAGATCTGGCATTTTCATTATAAAAGCACAAGAATGAAATCACCAATCATCCTGCTACTAATCACTTCAATCTGTTTCCTTTCATTATTTTCAGTGCAAATAGAGATGTTCACTTTTCATAAGTGATATTATAGTCCATATACTCTTCATGGTTTCCTTTCATCCTCTTAATAGAGAGAGCTCATTCACAGGACATTACAAATCCTTCTCTTCTGTGGTCTTTAATCATTTTTACTCCAGACCATCATATTGCTACACCCTAATATATTGTCCAGGCCCCCCACCTTGGATGCATAAGTTTTTGTTTTCTTTCTTCTTTTGGCCATTAAAAGTAACACCAGCATGAACACCTCTGTGGGTACATGTTGCACACATTCCGATTTTTTTTTATTAGAGTAAATTCCTAGCGTTGGAATCCAAGAGGATTTAAGCACAGGCATCGCTGGTCTTTTTTTTGGTCCTCCATCCATGTCATTAATGTCACCAACACACTGTCTGATTTATGGTACACAGTAAGACTTTTGAACATTTGTTGTTCTGAAAGAGTCCTACGATTTTGTTTTCAGTTTCTACCGCTGCAAGCAGTCAAAAACACAGCCCTGAGAAGTGTCATTCTTCTTTCAGAAAATGAATTGCTGATTTAGTCTAACAAGGGTGAGCAGTTGTTTTCAATTACCTTATGCAAACCATTAATGAAATAAAGTCAGTTTCCATCTTTAGATAACCTTTATTGTATTACTTGTGCAAGTAAATATCTCCCTTCAGTGACAACAGAAATTGTCAAGAATCTTCATTTTCTCACAGTTTAGCTAGCTCACAGTGGCTGTCAGATAGCCCAGAGATGTGACGCAGAGCCCCGTAGCAATTTGGAAACAAGCGATCATTGGTCAAAGTGGTGAGTATGCATGTGTGTGCACACACCTTTGTAAGAAGCTATGTGCAAGGCTGGTGAAGTACAAACCTTGCCCACAGCTGCTTGGCACTCAGAGTGAGCCCAGACGTTGGCTGATCTTCTTGCTTGTGTTTCTGGGGTGGCCTCTGCTGCTGCCCCTGTTCCCTGTGTTCTCCTCGGGCAGAGGCACAGTACACAATAGCCTGCTTGTATCTCTGAGAAACCCTGCTGGAAAGAGTCTTTTGCTTTAACCCGGTGAGACCCAAGTGCTTGAGCAAAGAAGCACCATTCAAACAAAGAACTTCCAGCAACAGCCTGTAAACTCGGTGCTCCTTGGAACGTACTTTGGGAAACACCTTACTGGCGCTCTACACTTCCTTCTGAAAGTTCTCAGCAGGAGGAGAACTTGGGTTCCCACCTTACTCGGTGCTCATATAGGTTTACTTTATGTGCTTTGCAAAGAGTAGAACAGACCAGGGATGAACTTGCTGCTTCAACCTCTAAAGCCCCCTCATAAGAGGGCTAGTGTGTGGCACAAGCCTGTCATCCCAGCACTCTGGGAGGCCGAGGCAGGAGAACCTGGAGTTCAAGCCCAGCCTGGGTAACTCAGTGACTGAGCAAGATCCTGTTGCAAAATTAAAAATCAAAAAAGAGCTGGGAATGTAGTTCAGTATGAAGGCTCTGGATTAAATCCCCACTACTGCCAAAAGAAACGACCATCCTCTCTCCTCACCCTCCCTTCCTCCCACGGGAAAGAGGAGACAGCAGAAAGTCAGCCATCAGTGTCCTGGAACTGACCATGTTTGCACCGCAAGCTCCAACTCCAGCCTCCAGGATTTAAGAAATGTGTTTCTGTTGTCGGTAAGTCGCGCATTTCATGCTCTTTGGTCGTAGCAACCTGAACTGACTAAAATACCAGGTAAACCAGCAGTCTGGCACGGGAATGACAGCACGAGACGGATTTGTGCGTTGGTGTTCACAGCCACACTGCTAGAGTGGCTCGCGGAAGCCACCCCATGTCGTCCGACATGAGTAGATAACAAAGGGTGCAGGCCCCTCCAGTGAGCAATTACTTAGTGCTGAGAAGGAGTGTGGTTCTCTGGCTTGCGGGTGCGATGCACTTGAGAACCTTATGCTACACAGCCAGAAAACACACACACCTGTGATCCCCTTTATATGAAATACCAGCACCAGCAGATAGAGCAATAAAGTGGACGGGAGAGAGTGTCCGTGGGCCCAGGGGAGCTGGCAGGCACTGTTCAGGCCGCAGGGTTTCTCTTTGGCCTGCGAACATGTTCTATTCAAGTTGATTGTGGTCATGGTTGCCTAACCTTGTGAACACACTAAAAGTCACTGAATTGTGCGCTTTAAATGGGTGGGTTTTATGGTATGTGAATAATATCTCAATAAAGCTGTTGAAAAGGCAAAACAGAACCAGACTGGTGGGGGTGGGAGCAGGGCAGAGCCAGTCAGCAGAGCCGCCTGACTGTGGCGAGGTAAAGGGGCCGACAAGCTTGGCCGCTGCAGGACAGGGCAGAAGGGCTGTGTGCACAGGGCTGAGCTGGGAGCCTACCACACATCCAGACTTGTCTCCCCTGCTCTCTGCAGAGGACACATGGACACTGTCCCTCATGTACGGGGTGATGTTGTCCAAAACCAACTCGTTTCGGGTGTGGGGGTGGGTGGGGAGGGGACTCAGCGTTCCCTCTGCCCAGATGCAAGCTGGTCATCCAGGGCTCTGCCTGCCCGGTAGACTGCACCTGGGTAGAGCCAGCCTCCATCCCGCATCTGGCAGTCCCAGCAAGAAGGACGTGAGCTCCATCCCTACTGTGTGTGCACTGGGGAAGGAAGGAAGCGTGGCGCCGCGCTTCTGCACAGGAATACTGAGTGCGTTGCGCTCTCCCACAGCGCTTTGAGGGTGTGACGGGAATCATCAACGGGCTTGCTGATGGGGTGCCAATGAAGCTTTCGTTCTATAACTATGGAATGGAAATAACATTCTCTCATCGCAAACCAATGAGGAGTTTCCTCAAACTAGATTTGTACTCCTGTCGATTCTTAGGTGAGGACAGTGTTCATGTTAAGGGCTAAAATGACACAGCAAACATAAAAATGCATAATCCTCTCGTTATCTACATGACCAAGACATCGCTTGCTCGGGAGGGTTCAGAATGTCCGGCCCTGGACAGCAGCGGCTGGGAGAATTGTACCCCGATGCGACTCCTAAGCCTGGGTGACACTCGGCATGGGGCTCGATAGGTCAGGATTCCTCTTCTGGCCTCTCACATAAGGGTCACAGTTCTGGCTCTGTGTTCTGGATGTGTCTGTGCTTGCTCACCTGGGTCCAGACTCCTCCCCCTGCCGGTGACCCCCGATTTGCTGTTTCACAAGTCAGGAATTCAGCAGACCAGTTCCGCAGTCCTGGGGGTGACCAGGTGAGACAGAAGGAAGAGAGGAGTGGCCAAGCAGAAGATGGTGGACAAGGGCACATCCTTTTGCCCGTGGGGTGGAATGGCCTGGCACCTTGATTCCCATTCTAATCACCCCACACCTGGGAGTGGTCTGGCTGCTGACTGTGGATGCCGAGGGCTCCACGTGGCTCCCCAAACTCCACTTTTGTCTGCTGTGATCCAATGTTTCCAGCGGGTACAGCACGGCCTGTGGGAAACACTTCCCTGCTCCCTCATGGAGCCAGAGTAAGCAGCAAGACAATGACAACCCGACTGGGTGTGGGCCAGGGGCCCGCCTTTCTGATACTCAAGTTTCTAAAGTATTTGCTTAACTGAACTGAAGTTGGTAAAGGGTGTGAAGATACTTCAAAAACTCTGCAGATGGAGAACATGAGAGATTATTAATAATCTGATTAAGATTTCATGAAGTCCCCATTAGTCATTTTTATGTATCTGCCACAATGAATAAAGCCAGAAGAAATGACTAAAACAGAGCAAAATCTGGTGAATTTTCACTTCATCTGGGCAAATTTCGCTGTATCCTGAAGCAGAAGGACAACACCAGGCGTCCCCACAGTGGCAAGAATGGCAATTCCACCTGGAGCCAGCACCCAGGTGCCTGCGGACAGAAGCACGCTTCTTGCTTTTGAGCACAGAGGTACCGGGGCCGGGCGACCCGGGCACCTGGTAGAGGACAGACCCGAAGAGCCAGGTCTCTGGTCCCCTCCAAGCTCACGTGTGAGGTGCTGGCCTGAGCAGGTTTATTTCCCCGACCCCCACGCTTTCTAAGGCAAACACACCTGCAGGCCAGGACGGAAGGGGGGTCACCTCCAAAATGTCCGACCACAAGCTCACCCCCTTGATCCGTCCTCCAGGGTTTTAATTACTCCCTGAGAGCGAGAGTCATCCTGGGATCCTCCGGTGACATTTTCCAGTTTCCTGTCGGCTCCACTTACAAGAAACAAATGGGCCGGCTGGCCTCCCTCTAGATTGAGTTTTTCATGAAGTCATTACTTCTGTCACGGGGAGTATTTTCAAATTGAAAAATCTGAAACAATAAATGATGGTGAAGCTGTTAATAACTGTTAAGAAATCACATTTGGAAAATTGCATTTAAGCAATAACCTTTCTCCCTGTAATTAAATGACAGAAAGGTCCTGGTTTTAATTAAGTCAGCAATTTATAGTTATGAAGCTATACTTCACTATGCAGATTAGCAAATGATAGGTCACAGAACACCCTGAGTGCATTTTGAGTGGGCCTGATATGGTAATTACTCTACTGTTCAGTGGTGACCACATTGAACCGTATCTCTAGATGAAACAATTTTCTTTTCCTTGCTCCATGATGTATAACTAGGATGAGTAAATGTACCACGAGCACTGCCTTGCGCATCTTTAAATTAAAATGGATTTTAAATGAGGGGGCACGAACGGAGGGAGCGTGTTTAGAGAACAGCCCCGGGAGTGAATGGGCCACCAGTCAATGCCCACAAGCAGAGAATATATCATTGTTTTACAGGGCTTTCTATCTCGGGCCTGAATGTTTGCTGCAGATTTATGAGGAAGTAAAATGCTAATGTTAGTGTATTTATAAACATATGATGGGGGTTTCATCTATAATTTATTCCCCAGCCCTACTCCCTGCCTCCCTGGAAAGGAAGATGAAGTGCTGTGTTGGACAGCCAAGAGGGTCATCAATATGGCTTTCACATTTTATTTAACTAACCCCCGGCTCATATTACATGTTGATGATCACATTGTGAGATGCTTTCTGAAGTGCTTATTGTGCCTTGTCTCCTGTCTGCCTCAGCCTCAGCTACTGGAGAATTCTTGCAGTCACTGAATAGCCTGGTAGGAATTTGTTAGTGGGAGACGTGTGTGTGTGTGTGTGTGTGTGTGTGTGTGTGTGTGTGTGTGAGAGAGAGAGAGAGAGAGAGAGAGAGAGAGAGAGAGAGGCCTGGAGGGAAGAGAAACTCCAACTCCTGAAAGCCATATCTCTTTTCATTTCACTCGAAGTTTCACAAAGATCTGAACTCCAAGAGAAGACTTGTTTTCAAGAGTTTGATTTCATTTTAAACCCCTTATTTCCCTGCCTCTCTTCATTAAAGCACATTTCCACCCAAATGCATGGAGATTCGGCTGCAGAGCAAGAAATGACAGCATCAAAACAGACATCTGAAGCCAGGCACCTCCCGCACCACAGAGAGGCTGAGGACTCGGGGTGTGCTGTGGGGGTGGCAGGATTTCTCAGGGCCCAGATGCGGGTTGATCTGTTCCTCCACTCAGGTTTATAACTTCTGTTCTCCTTAGTGCACACACAAGTACTGAGGTGAAATAAACAGATTTGATTTAAACTCACCAGTAACTAACAATGCATAGTCATTGTTATGGTTTAGATATAAAATATTCCCCAGAAGTCTCCTGTTAAGAGGTGGAAACTGGTCAGAGGAGCATGACCTGGGAGGGTGTATTCTTGCCCTGATTCCTCTCCCTCCTCTCTCTTTCCTGGCCTCCATGACATGAGCGGCTTTCCTCCGCCCTGCCCTTTCACCATACTGTTTCTGCCTTGGAGCCAGGTGACCAAAACTGAACCTGTCGAAACTGTGAGCCAAATAAACTTCTCCTTATCTAAGTTTTGGGTGTCAAGTATTTTGTCTCAGTGACAGGAAAGCTAAACAATACAGAAAATCAGCAGCAGGAATGGGGTTGTTGCTGTCTGTGCCTGACCGTGTGGTTCAGAAGCCTTTGGGACTGGTTTGTAGGAGGAGTTTGGGAAAGTCTGGAGACGTAAAATAGAGGAGACTTCGCATATTGCGAGCAGTGCTCAGTATGTGATCCTGGTTAGAGTTCAGACGATCAGAATCCTGAGAGGAAGTCAGCCAGTAAAGGCCAAGATTAAGACATTTTGGTCAGAAATGAGGACTTCATTGGCAGATGGACTAGAAGCCACATGTGTTACACTCTAGTGGAAAATTTGTCAACATTTTCGCCCATGTCTGAGACTTTGCAAGAAATTGAAATTTAAAGTGGAGGACCCATTAATGTGACAGATGAAATTTCTGGGCAACCCAACATTCAGAGTGTGGCATGAGTACTGCTTGCCACTTTAAGCCAGATTTAAAGTGGCAATATGTGAAGCCTGGCCATAAAGGAAAAACCTGTAATGTTGTGGTTGAGAACAGCATTGTTGATAAAAAGATTGGCATTAAAAGAAGCCAAGTACTTTGAATTAAGATAATAGGAAAGATGGCTTGAAAGCACCTCAAGAATCAGAAAGACCTCACCCTTTTCATGCTCAAAGGTACAAAAATGCATCCCTCTGTTTGAAAAGTGCCACCTAGGGAATTGGATTTATTTCACCATATTCAGCCATCCAGGCACTCGGGGGCCACTGCAGCCAAGGTCTGAAGGGGGCCTGGCTACTGCTGGAGCTGGTCACAGACCCTGGCATCATCCACGTGGTGCTGGCTTCTCAGGCATGCAGACTACAAGAGTTGTAGGGTCACAAAAACTCCTACCTAGATTTCACATTGCCAGGCATTGTGCCCAGAGAGGGTATTATGTGAAGCTTGAGAGTGAAGCCAAAGGAACAGTGGAGACTGCAGGAAGTTGGAGATGCTAGGAACATGGAATTTCTTCTGCTGAGGAAAGCTGCAGGCTGCAAGTGGAGCCAGCCCAGAAGAGTGGCCATGAGGGCTACAGCCAGCACCCCACCTCTGTGGCCACCCAAGCACTGCCTTAGATGTTGAGCACAAAGCTATAGGATTTAATGTTTGCTCTGTTGGGAGTTTTGGTTTTGCTTTAGTCTGATTCGTTTCTATACCCCGAATTCTCCTTTTGAAACAGGAATGTTTACCATATGTCATCGCATGCTGGAAGTGTTCAACTTTCCTTCTGGTTTTCACACTGGCTCACAGCTGAGAGCTTCCTTAGCCTCAGAGGAGATTTTGGACTCAGACTTTTCAGCAATGCTGGAGCTGTTAGGACTGGCAGCTCTTAAAGAGGGACTGGATGCTTTTGCATAATAAGATAAACATGAGCTTGTGGGGGGACAAGGGAAAAGTACTATGGTTTAAATATAAAATGTCTCCCAAAAGTCTCACATTAGGAAGTGAGGCCTGGTTAGAAGGGAAAGATCACTGGGGTGTGACCTGGAAGGTGAGTTCCTATCCCTGGTTACTGCTATTCCTCCTCCTCCTCTTTCTCCTCCTCCTCTTCTTCCTCATCCTCCTCCCCTTCTGCTGCTGCTGCTGCTGCTGCTGCTGCTGGTTCTTTCCCTCTCCCTCCGCCTAACCTGGTCCTTCCTCATAGGTTGCTTTGGAGCCAGCCGACCATAGACTGAACCCACTGAGACAGTGAGCCAAAATAAACCTCTGTCCCTTTAAGTTGTGGGTGTTGGATAAGTAGCTAGTAGAGGAGTGATTCTTGGAGTGACTTAGATTTTCTGCTGTCGTCTTAGATCTGAATTCTTGTCTTTGCTGAATTCCACAGCTTTTCCCTGCTCTATCTTCCATAGCTCCCATCACCCTGTTAGCCACCACCCCACCTTCTTTCTTTCCCAGAGTCCTCCTGATCCAAGGCTCTTGGAGGCAGCAGGAGCCCCCTGAAGGTCTGAGGTAATGGAGGGGAAAAACTTCACGGCTCAGCAAAAACAACTTAAAGTGACTCTTTGGACACTGATCTTACGAGCACTCCTTATACTCCCCTCCTCAAAGTTCCTGGTGGAGACCCGCACTTTGGTCCTCCTTTGTCACCCTTCACAAGGTGCTCCTGCTGTCCCCTGGGGACTTCGCTTCCAGCCCTCGCTTTTGCCCCCTTCCTGAGAGCAGCTGTCCACTGACCTTTGAAACAACTGGGTCCTATTTCCTGCCACCAGGTAGGACAATGAAGCAGCACATTGAAGAGATGGGCTCCCTGCATGGAAAGCCCTTCGGCACACTGGGGACATGTGGTGGGGTGGATACACTGCCTGCACAACTCTCTGAGAGTCACCAGCCATGGTCTTCCTTGGAGAACACCTCGTTCTTCAACTGTTCTGTTTCCTGTGTCTCAGCTCCAAGAAGACTGGCGCCCTCTGAGCTCAGAGGTCTCTGGAGCCTCTGCCTGATCCCCACATCAGAGCTCTGCCTGATTCCTGCTGCAAGAATAGGCAAACCGGAAGGAAGTGCTGGCCAGCATTCCCTTGGGATTCACCCACATGAATGAAGGTCCCGTCTCAGCTCAGATTCAGGGCACGGTGACCTGGTGAGGGCAGTGGAAGGAGAGAGTCACCCTTGCTTGTGGGAAGATCCAAGACACGTGGCTTCAGAAGTCACGACTGGCTGGGAGAAAGTATAAAGAAAAATATTTTGAGGATTATTTCCCTTTCTTTTCTCTCCAATATTTTCTGGAAAAGTATCCCTCAGCTGGGTCACTGAAGATGCCTGTGGCTGAGCCGCCAGGTTGGTGACCACGGAGGGGACCCCTCCTCTTTCTCTCTGAGATGTGCTGAGTCTTCACTCAGCACAAGAACATTCACGTTGTGCAGATCAGTGAATTCCAGGAGGATATTACCAGCTGGTTTTTCCGTGGATTCATCCAAGTAGCTGCCTTGGTGGTTGAACACCTGCAATCTGTCCTGTGCTATGCTGGGTACCGGGCACGTGAGAATAGACAGACCCAGGGGTGGGGTCAGAGAGGAAGCAGGGAGGCTGCAGACACAGAATGGCAATTGTCACGTTGCAGCAAAGAACCTGAGTGCAGGGCTCCAGGACTGACCATGTGGCTGTGTGACTTTGGGAAAGTCACCAACCCATTCTGTGTTTCACTTCCTCATTATAAAATAGAGATAATGATAGCATCTATCTTTGGGGCCATTAGGAAGACTGGCTCATGTATTATGCATAAAATTCACGATGTTTACTAAGCACCCTAATTTAGACAGAATAGCATGTGGGTCACATGATGATAGGGAAATGCACAGAGCAGGATGTGAGAACACAGAGAGGCTGCCACTAAGCTCCTGGAGCACCTGGGGAGACTTTCTAGAGGCGTCTACCTAGCTCTAGATGAGTCTGCTATTTAGTGTGTTCAGTTAAGGAGTGGTGGGCTGAAGGCTCATGGGAAAAGGTCTACCCTAGGACTCCAGTCCTGGATGACCAATAACTTGCAACCCACTTGCCCCTTATTGGCAGTGACTGACATTGTGGTTGGCACTGAGTTTAACCTCTTGGGTGAGGGAAAGCAAAGTTCTTGGTGCTGGTTGCTGCCAAAAAACAAGAACCATCGTCCATGATTCTTGCCTTCACTCCATCCCAAGAGTGGACTCCTGGCCCCTGTGGGTGCTAGATTCCACGGTTCTACCCAGTGAAGAAATCCTGAGTCTGCTCCAACATGAAGCATTTCCCACCTTACGGAGAGGGAGCCAGAAGCAACTTCCCATCCTGGGCTTCGCTGCAGGAACTCTCCCAAAAGATCTGACAAGTCAGAAAGAAGTTTAACTTTCCAACTGTCTTGAATACTTCAGTGAATTATTATCAAGTGGAAATGCATGTAATTAAGGTGGGTGGAAGGCGGGGATTGAATTATGATAAAACTCATGCCTGCTGATGTGTTTGATGACAGAGGAGGAAATCATAAAGAGAAAGATGATGAATTTCTGCCTTTTCTTCGGGAGTAGCTAACTTAGAACCAATGTAATGAAAAATTGTCAAGCCAACGCAGAATGGCGCAAGGGAAGGGTAAGTTTCTGACGGAAGTGGATTAACTCACAGTGGAATCTCACTTTCAGTTTTTTTTCCGGGGGAAAATGCCACCAAAAATGTATGATTTGGTGAATGACCGATCGCATTTCTTTCCCACAGAATAAAATTCAAATCCTGAGTGTGGTATTCAAGGATTGTCCTAATTAGCCCCAGTCTCCCTCGCTGGCCTCCTCCCTGCCCTACTCATCACACACATGTGCCCACACACGCCTACACACAGGGACCCTGTGCACCTCACACCAAGAGCGCCACTCACCCTTCCTTCAATGTGCCATATTCTTTGTGCCAGCGTCCCTCCGCCACCCCGCCGATCAAAATCCAACCCACCCGAGGTCCAGCCAAACATTTCTCCCTCCACTGAACCTCTTCAAAGCTAGAACTAGTCGCTTACCCTCACTGCTGTTCCCACGGGTGGGCTTCAGATGGTGATTGAAAGCACTCGTGTTGACCCTAACACACCGGAATTACAATGATTTCCCTCTTTGAGGCCAGGAGCCATGTATGACTCAGTTTTGTTGCTTTTATAGCTCTTGGCATAATGCTTTGCATGATGCCAGTTTTTAAAGTAAGTTCCCATTTTTGCTTTGGCCGTCAGGAAATTCAGAACTAAGTTTTGGGTTCAGTCACAATAGCTTTTCGTTTCAGTTTTCTGGTACAGTAATTCCCCACCTTCCTTACTCAGCTGTCCTTGCGCTTTTATTTTATTGTTCTGGCGCATTTGCTCTTGGATTATAAGCTGCCCTGGATCCATTTGGGAAGCAGACAGGTGGAAATAATAGCTATGAAGTTTGAATCCAAGTCAGTACCTCTGACAAGGTTGAATGCGCGCTAAGTTATCGAATCTCCGCAGTGCCTGGTAGGCAGTCTGGAGAGACAGAAAGGCAGGAGACCCTGAGCAGGTGGGGAGGCCATGGCGGCACTGAGGGTGGCGTTCTTGTCTGGTCTTTTACAGCTGCTTGGGATTTCTCTGCATTTTCCCTCCAGCAGCTCTGTGGGAATGTGTGGGAGGGACACCCTCCTTCCCTCCTTCCCTCCTTCCCTCCTTCCCTCCTTCCCTCCTTCCCTCCTTCCCTCGGCCTCGATGTCCTGCCCTCTGACTGCCGGAGACGCTTTCTCCAGCACTGTTCCTGGTGCTCAGTTGAGGACTCAGCTTTCCTGTCTTCGTGCTTTCCTCCATCCTGCCCCTTCTTCTCTTTTATTCAGGAAATAACCTTTGCGCCCTGGCCCAGCCACCACATCCTGACTTAGCCAGGCCGGTGCCTCCGGATTCCGAGGAGAGCCCTCACTGTCCGGCACAGTCGCCCAGTGCTCGGGAGGCCATGGCCGCGAGAGTTATGGTGCTAATCAGAAGTTTGCCACATTTCAAGGAGAGAGCAGCGAGGCAAGGAAGACTGATTTTTGTCTACCCCAAACTGGAACACCACATTAAAATGCTTCCCAGCGCGGAGAGGTTTGTCCATTAAATTTAATTAAGCTTTCTTTAGATGCAGATGTCTCTGGAGATCTATTATGCCCAGGGGATGAGGTCTTTGCCTTTGCCAGCCCTGGCCTCTCTCTCTCCATCATCCTTTCTGACCAGAAAACCCTTCTGCCTCTATTGTTTGGCTCTGTTCATATACAATTCGCATGCGGTGTGAATCAGGAAACTTCCTTCCGGACACCCCCATGGTCTCCAGCGTCCACAGCCCTTTCCGCAACAGCTTGCAGGGTTGGGAGTTGCTCGCTCTCTGCAGGGACTGCCTGGGACAGGGATCTGTTGGGTTCAGGGACAGCTTCTCCATGTCTCGGGATTCTTGGATCTCTTAAGCAGCTCCGACCTTCCGGTAGCCGTGACTCCTCCCAAGGGGCCAGCTCCTGAGGCAGAGGCTGTGCCTGGCTGGCCCCGGAGAGGGTGTGAATTCCTCAGTTCCAGAAAGGAGCAACACCACGGCAGGGCTGTCTGCGCCAGAGCATAAGCTGGCAACTGTCTTGGGAGCGGAGCCCAGCGTGCAGTAGGGGAAATCGTTCAGCGCTGTTCCCAGCCTCTTCTCTTCCGTGCGGAGGACCCTTCACTCAGAACTGCAGAGTTAGTGCTGCTCCCAAAGCCAGATGCGCGCGTGTAGACATGCACATGCACACACACACAGATGCGCGTGTGTAGACATGCACATGCACGCACACACGGCAGGAGTTGGAGGAGGGCAGTGCCCCAGGTCACACTTCAGTCTTCCCCAGGGTGATTTCTAGGATGCTAATAGATTCCCAGGGTGACCAGAGTGCTGCTTTGGTCTACCGTGCCTGAACACAGTGGATTAGATGATTGCAGAGTGCTCAGCCCATTGCATCCAAGGGACTAACCTTTCCCGACACCTAACTCTCCTGGACCTGATTGTTCCTCCTTTACTGTGTAGACTGTTCTGGTTATAGTGTTTCTCATTGCTTTTGTAATGGGGTTGGGTGCTCTGGTGACTGTGAGTGGGCTTTCCTGGAGGCTTCCGCAGGGAGGCGTGCTGGGGAGGACGCATGAGACAGAGGTGCCAAGCCCTGGGCCCAGAGGGAACTTGTGAAATAGGGCCTGGGGTCTCTCAGTTGCTCTTGGCTTCTGTGCCCTACTGAACACAGGACTTAAGACCACGGAGAACAGCAGAGACTGCCCTAAGCTGGCTTGAGGTAGGGCAGAAGCAACTCTGCTGAAGAGGCCCCAGCAGATGTAAAACATAAGCGAAAAAGGCTTTGGCCCCAAGTGTACGGCAGAACCTGCTGCTTGGTGGTCCTGGGCAGGCTGGGATGTCCCTGGGAGGAGCAGTGCCCTGTGGGAGCGGGAGCAGGGGCCTTGGAAGAAACAGCAGACAGACGCTGTCTCCCTTCATTACTTCTGTTGCTGCCGGGACATAATGCCCGACACTCACAATTTAAAGGAAGAGAGGTTAATTTTGGCTCACATTTCAGAAGTTTCAGTCCTTGCATGGTGGAAGGGCCTGGTGGAGGAAATATGCTCATGTAATGGTGAACAGGAAGTACAGTCAGGGAGAAGTGGGGAAGACAGATACGTCCTATCAGGTCATACCCCAGGGACCCGCCTCTTCCAACCAAACCCCACCTCCTAACAGCACGCCAGCTCAAGCGCCCCACAATCCAATCACCCTTCGAAAGCCCCACCTGTGAGTGTCTGAGGCTTGGGGGGACATCAAGATATAAACCATGATGGAGGCCATGTGGTTCCCCAGGAGAGCTGACCGTCTACGGGCACACATCAGGGTGCTCCGGGCAGTCGGGGGTCCTGTTGAGCATGGCCCCATGGTAGCGAGTGAAGGCAAATGTCACTCGGGTACTCTTCACAGAGAACTTCTTTCTGTATCCCTAGACTTAGGAAGCTTGGAGAAATTTGATGATTAGTTAGGATGCCCATCTTTCAACTTTAATAGACCTAAATAATAATGTTTTTAAAAAATACCAGCACCTGCAGGAGTATCTACCCTGCAGAATGTCAAGGCAACTGTTGGCGTGGCTGTGACCTCAGGATGTCTCCAGCCCCAGGCGCTTTCTCTCTGGCATTGATCACAACCCCTTCTGGTCCCTCTGGGCGTCACAGCCCCTTCTGGCTGGAGGGAGGAGGTAGAAGAAACAGAAGGCAAGCAATTTCTTTTTTAAAAAATAATTTTGAAAATTTTCAAACACAAAAAAATAGGGGGAAAACTCTTCCATAAATTTACCATCCGACTGAACACCTACTAAGATTTTAGCTGCTTCCTTTCAAAGATGTGATTGGGAAGTTGCACTTAGCCCTGCTGCTCACACCACCGGTAAGAATTTAGTCATGTGTGGATGCTGGGCTGTGCTTGACTTGGAGATGTAGATTCTACCTGGGTATGTGTAAAGGACCAAATGAAATAATGACATAGCTATCAAGATCTACACGAAATTGTGGCCCCCGAAATAAAGCTTCAGCATTAGAATTCTTTCCCACCCTGAACCCAGGCCAGGAGGTGGTGTGATTTCCAGCCTTGATTTAGGCTCAGTGGATCCACAGAGATCACCGTGGACGTGTGTCTGAGGGGGCTACCAACACTTAGAAATCGGATTTGGACATGTCGGTGTGGGACGTTCTCACAGTGAAAGCAGCAAGCTGGAACCTAGGTAGGCACTCCTTGGGGGTGTTGGTCATCTCCCTATCTGTCTCAGGTCGGGGGTCCCCACTCATGCAGTTAAGTGGGGACCCCCCCACTTGATGTGGTCTCGTTTCTGAAGAGAGATGTCCGGGGGCATCTTGATGACAGTCTTGTGGTGAAGGGGAACTTACACCAAGGGAATGGTTGTGGCCAGCACAGGTGAGGACACTAGGCTACAGTAACCAGGGCTCACAATGATGGACACTCCCAGCGACACACTGGCATGTGTTACAACACCCACAGCTGATGAGATTCAGCTTGCTTCAGATTGGGATTCCGGCTCCTCTTTTCTGAGAGGGAGGTGGCTGCTGTCACTACAGGACTTGTGTCCCAGGCGGGATGTGTCCAGAGACAGAGATGGCTCATCCTCTGTCCCTTGGGACAAGGACGCTTTCCCAGGAGGCCCCATCGGCTTCACACACATCTTGCTTGCTCCTTCTGGAGCCAGCGCCTGTGCCCCCGGACACGCCGCGCTCCAAATGGGCAGAACGAGCTCTCAGCTTCTCAACCACCGAGAGAAGGGCTCCCTGGCTGGCAGCCAGCCTTGGGCCTCAGATCAGCTCTGCTGCCCCTGAACAGGACACGTCAGGGGAGCCAAGGGCATTCAAGAGCACACCAACTTGCTTTCTACACAATTCTTTGCTTTTTACTTTATTAGAGGCATGTAAGAATTTCACCTGAAAAAAAATTCGCTTGAGTCAACAGCCTATAAGCACCATTATTAAAAATCTCATTCTGAGATCTGTAAATCATTCCTCATTGCCAAGGGTGTATTATACCATAAAGGTGTTGGTAGGAATCGTCAGAATGAGTGTCACCAAAGTCTATGTACATCTATCGGCTGACAAAGTAAAATGTGAATTTAGCAAAACATAATGTGCATGCCTTTGACCAGGGAGAATTTATTCTCTACCAACAGAATTTTTTCCTCCTGAAACAAACTCATTTGTGGAAGGATTTTGCTGCCTTGGTCGAAAATGATCCGAGGTGTGTAAGATCCAAATGTCAGAGAGCAACAGGCTGTGTGCACGCTGATTGCTGCCGCAATTTGTAAACCAAGGTGCTGCAGGCAGAAAAGGGTGCTGGGTACCTTGGTGATTTTCATCCAGCCATTAGGACGATAGGACTGGAGCCCTGCACGAAATAGCCTAGAAATGAGAAAACAGAGGCTGGCCAGCAGTGGTCGAGTGATAGACTGCCACATATGAGCCTGTAACATTAGGAGTTACTTAAGTGTCCTGGACCTGGTTTCTTCATCTGGGAAATGAGCATAATAATCTCTACTCAGAGGTTTTGCCAGGATGGAAGTTTATACGGTGTTGAAGACATCATGTAGAGTAAGTGGCAGTGATATAAAATGTCCAGGTCATCCCCAAGTGGCCACATGCTCTGAGAAGTAGACCTTTCGATGGACACAGATGCTGTGGACCGATGAGATCTTGGCAAAGTCCATCAAGCCAGAGACCAAGTGGTGGACTTTCTGCTGCCACCACGGCACTTGGTGAACACCTTTCAATGTCTCACGTGAAGATCAAAGTTTGAAATGGCAGCAGAGTATACGGTTGACCCCTTAGGCTCAAGTTGCTCCCAGTCTTTCATTACTAAGAGCAAATATCTTGTGCCTACAACTTTGTGTACTCATCTGACGTCTTCATTTTAAAATAAGTTTTTGGACTTCTAACGAGGCAAACAAAGGCTGAGCACAACATGGGAAATGCATCCGACAGGTTGGGGACAATTTCCCAAACCCAGCATTAGAAAAGCAAAGCCAGCTCTCGACTTTAGCTAAGACCCAGTCAGATTGGCTCTCTGTGAATGGGGCCATCTTCAGGTGCAGGAAGACTCTGTCCAAGGAGCTGGGTCCCCAATGTGCCCAGGAAAGCACTGTCACCCGGTCACTTCCAGAGCTACCCAGTGAACTCTTCCCTCCTGGGCTTGGGCCAGGAGCTGCAGAAACTGGATGTGAACGAGGTCTCGTCTCCCGCAGGTTGGATCTGAGAACTCAACAGAGTGGTAGAGGAGAAAAGGTCTCACTTTGCTTTCTCTGAAACTGAGTTTTGGAGCAATTTATTCTTTTTGATGCCAGTAGATTAATAATTTTGGTGTGAAAATCTATCTATCCATCCATCCTTCTATGTCTCTAACACACACACACACACACACACACACACTCAGTCACAGCATTTCCTCAACTTCTCCTGACCCCGCTATCGCTTTAGAAGTATCACTGGCGGAAGAAGACGCCCTGACCCACGTTAGAACTCACGCCCTCGGTTCTTGTTGCTACAGGAGTCTCTGGGGTGTGCTTGTAAGAGGTGCCGCACTTCTCACAACGCACCGAACAAACATATTATTTCCTTCTGGTGCATTAATTTTGTATTACTTTAGGGGACAAAACATCACCAAAATAGCAGTTTGGCTGTAAACTACATTGACGTCCGGCCAAACCGCCAAATAACAGGGATGTAATTGCTTTCAAGCCCGTCACCCTCTCATAAATGGAGAAGTTAGCTTGTATGCTCTGCGGGAAGGAAAACCACAACTTATCATAATATTTACCGAGTAGCGATGAGATAAAAGCTCACTTTGGGGTGGCAGGAATAATAGCGCTGTCCGAGGAGACTCCGGGGACTTCTGGGCTCCTCCCCGATGGCGGTCTCAGTGCTGCCCCAGCACCGCTCAAAGGGCAGGCAGCTCTGGGTGGCTTCTCTTTGTCTTTCCAGGGTTGTCTGTCTGTCCCCAGACTGGGACCGTTTTCTAGGAAGCGGGGTACACACTGCTGATGGGCGAGGCTGCAAGGAGCCTCGACTCACGTGGGACACACGTGTGCGCTCCCTTAGTCTTCCCTCAGCCACCGGAGCAAACCTCCATTCATCTGAGTGAAGAGAGTCACGCTTCAGACTGGGCCGGGATATCCGTGTAGACAGTCAAATCCCGGACGCCGTGTCTGGTGGCGGCTTCCTTTTACAGTGACTGCGCCACACTTCTGGTGTCAAGCCACAAAAGCAGCACTTCTTAAAGGTGAATCATTATAAAAAGTATTCTCACAAAAGCAGAGAGACAGAGCTTAAAGGTGACAGGACTCACGTGGCTGTTCAGGAATGAGCAGAGTTAGGGAACTTCTGGGGACAGTGTGGGGACAGTCCCAGCCCGCTCAGCCCTGAGCTGGCTCGCTGCATGTGTTCCCCTTCCGCCTTGTGGGTCTCCCTGCAGCTTCCCGAGATGCCCAAGGCTCTGTTGGGCCCTTCTGCTGCCCTCATTTTCTGGCAATTCTGCCCTCCCTCCAAGCTACTTGGAGGCTGAGGCAGGAAGACTGGCTCATTCCACGGAGTGGAAAACTGGCTCAGGCTTCTCCTAGTCTGTGCCCTCTTGGGCTCAGCAACCCAGCATTCCCACCACGGCCCTCCTCATGCTGTGCTGTCCTGGCTGCCTCGATGTCCCGAATTCTGTTGACCCCTCGTGGCCACTGTGACTTTGGGGAAGAGCTAGAAGTCACATGGTGCCAGGTCTGGTGAAGAAGGTGGATGAAGACACACTGTAATGTTTTTATTTGATGGAAATTCCTATAAATGGTTGATCAACAGGGGTGATCAAAAGTACAGTGAATGTTTAAACTTTAAAAATATTACAGTAAAAGATGCGTTGCCATTAATACCCCTTAAAATATTCAAAATACTTCCTCTTGCTTCAGACATGCCTCTCCCATCATTCCTGGCAATGCGTCTCACTGTTGTGAGATTCTTCACCCCAAGCAGTGGCCGTATTGTTGGGTCAGCCCTGATGTCCTCCACTGAGGGTCTGGCTCAGGTCCACCATGCGCGGACCCCGGTGTGAGTGGGGAGTCCACGAAGGAGGCCCTCAGTCCTCAGAGCTTCTCAACTGCGTCATGAACCGTCTCCCTGAAGACCCGACTTGCGGCCCCCAAGAGGCCACCCACCAGTGTGTGCTCCAGAGAAGCTGGGCTGAGGACTGAGCCCCCGGCCAGCAGCGGGGCACAGCTGGGTGTGGGTCTGTGTCAAGGGCTGGAGACTCCACCCACACCAAGAGGGGCATCTCGTGGCCTCAGGGGGAGCTCAGGGCGAGAAAGGGCATCCTGATCCAAGGTGGGGACCAGGGAGGCTCAGGCTCTGTCAGAGAAGCCTCGGGACAAAGGGTTGACACACAGATGTGGACAGACCTTCAAGGGAGTCCAGAGAACAGAATCCAGAACACACACGATGCAGTCTCTCTACTACAAAACAAATGCCTTGTCAGGCGGGTGCGGCGGCACAGGCCTGCAGGCTCAGCTGCTGGGGAGGTTGGGCAAGACGACTGCAAGTTCAAGCCCGGCCTCGGCACTTGGCAAGAGCGTCTCAAAATGAAAATTTCCACAAAGGGCCGAGGGTGTAGCTCAGGGGTGGAGCTCTTGCCTGGGTTTGATCCCGGGGGGAGGAAGCCTTCTCATTATACAGTAAACAGGAGAACAAGGAAGGGTAGGAAGGGCTACTGGACAGCTTGGCCTTAATGTTGGGTTAGATTTCCTTCCGGGTGTTTTACTCTTTTTTTTTTTTCTGTTAAAAAAATACCACTGCAGACATTGCTTTGCGCTGAGATCGTGTCCTTCGTTTCTCACTGTCGTCATCCCCGTAAGCGTGGCTGGTGTCACCCGTATTAGAGCACGCGAAGGCATCGCCAAGCACATGGTGAATGTGGAGACCAAGAGGAGGAGGGCCTCGCCTGCAGGTCCGCACTTCCCCCGCGTCTCTCTGAGTGCTGTGTTGGAATAACACCACAACCTGCCCCTGCGCCATCACTTTCCCCACATTTTTAAATTGGTGCCATCTTACAGCCTGGTCAGGCATCACTGCCACCCTTGCCAGAGGGGGAAACCAAGTTATCAGATTAGACGCCACGTGCACAGGCACACGCTAATCAGGATGTGGCCTTCTACTCAGAAGTTTGGAGGTGACAGCTCCCCACCACTCTCCAAGGGCACCCTGGGGTTCTCACACCAGCCGGACCTAGAATCGCCTGGAGGACCTGGAAGATGCTGCTGATGGACGTGCAGAGGTGCGAGCAGTGGGCATGTCCCAAGGCCCCGTGTGGCTGAGTGGGCCGCAGGCACCTTGGCTCACTGTCCTGGATTACAGCTGTCATTTAAAAGCCACTGTGTGGAGGTGTCCGTCCAGGAGACACTGAATGGACAGAGGACGCCAAAGCTTGGCCCACGACCTCCGACCAAGGGCTGGAAGGGGAGTGGCAGTCCCCGGCCTGAGCGCCCACACCTCGGCGTCCTCAACCTTCCAGGTCACTGCTCCGCATGCGCCCAGTGAACGCTTCATTTCTTCTGCAGCCCTTGGTGATTGTCAGCAGCCAGCAGTCTGGGGTGTGCGTGACACAGCACATCTGGATTGGGGGAGGACTCTGAAGTATTCCCGGGCCAACAGGTTGGGCGCAGATGCTGGGTGGGCAGCGGAGCCCCATCTGGGCCTCGCCTGCAGCAGCATAGAGGCCCTGCTGCTGTCAGCTGTGCTTCCTACCTGAGCGCATCCTCGACGCCCAGGCTCTTCCAGCTTCCCACCTCTCCAGGGGCAGCCGGGCTGGCACCGCCCAGGCAGAAAACGCCAGAAAGGTGGCCGATCAGGGCTGGTCTGCGGCCAACTCAGTGTCCCCATACAGGAGCTCTGGGGACTGGGCGACCAGGGAGGAGAGAGAGTGAAGAGATAGGCCCTCCCTCCTTCCTCAGCCTCCAGGCCGATTACGGATGCTGCCACTTGTGATCTTGGGTGAGTCCCCACCCTGAGACTGTTTCCAGGCCTGTGGGAACCGCTGCCCCGGGCCGCTCAGGAGACAGGAGGAGATCTGTGAGGTCCCAGGACTGCTCCTGCCGCCTTCCCAGCTGGCTGCTCTTGCAGATTGCGAGTGACAGTGTGCGGTGCCTGCAGGAGCCAAACTAACGACGCGGTGGGACCCGGCAGGACCCAGCAGCAGCATCTCCGGGACCCACTCCGTGCTCGCCACCGCGGTCTTCACTGTTTTCTCCCACTTGCTGTCTCTGCCGCTGTCCCTCTGTCTGCGCCGAGCTGTTCCTCCGTACTTCTTCCTGTCCCCGCCATCCAGCCCGCTCGTAGCCACCGTTCTGGCTGCATGTCTCTGCTCCCCTTCAAGACCCCACAGAGGTTCCCAGACACTGATGTGTGAGGCGCACCAGGGACACCCAGGGCTCCGAGCTCTCCGTCCACCTCTGTGAGACAGGGACACCCCACAGCTGCCGTCTCTGAACCGGGCACGTGGTTTAGATGAGATGCGTGTGTGAAATCGGTGGCTCAGGACTGAGTGTGGACACCATTGCAGTTTATGGTGACACGCAGTCACAGTGTTGGAGAAAGCCACTTCTTCAGTCCACACTGCAGGAGGAGGAGGAGAGAGCCTGTGCGCTGACTGTTGTCAGCATCGAAACAGATTCCCACACCTGCGGCTGCTGGGCGTGTGACAGCTCTGCTCAGATTCCAGAATAAAGTTCTGCGCAGAGGGAAGAGGCTTCGAGTGCCAACTTCTATCCACTCGTATTCTCATGCTTTGTAACCCTTGGCAAATCTTCTTCACCCCCGAGTTCTGCCTTTGGCTCAGCTTTCCAACATGGCACCACTTAATTACGGTAATAGGATGAGGCATTCTTGGGCAGCTGGGAGACGCTAGGCTGGGCCGGGGCAGCAGACTTTGTGGGGAGGGATCTGTGAGAAGCCAAGAGAATCTTGGAGGGTGGCAGAATCTGCCGCAGCGCGCTGTAGGTCGGCGGCTTTGGGGGAAGTGGGAGGAGATTGTACAATTGTCCCTGGAGGTCAGAGACACCCCAACTCATGCCCCTGAACGGGGACAGAACCAGTGAGGATGGGATGAGACTGCACCCGTCCATACGGGACCACAGGCTGCCTGTGGGTGCACAGTGCTCAGCACAGCTGGGGTGGTCTGAGACATCCACAGACCCCATGGGGTACAGATGCTGAATGGGAAGCGGGGGGGTGGCTTCCTGGAGGCCCTAGCTGGGGCTCTGCTTGGAGGATGCTCTGAGAAGGGAGCTACACACCCCTCCAGCTGCCCTGGGAAGGGCGCCCCACCATGCTCTGGTGACCCCGGAACGCATGGAATCCAGAGGTGCACGAGTGAGACGTCAGCCACCAGCTGCTCTGTCTCTGGCATTGGCTCCAGGGCCTGCAGTCCCAGGTCAGTGTAAGATTCAGGGTAGAGAGCCTCGCAGGAAGTCTTGGCCATGCCGCTTCCAAACTCTGCCACCTCGGGCCAGTGACTGTGCCGCTGGGTTTTAAGGTCCTCAGCTGCACAGTGGGGGTCGCCGCGTCTCACCGCCGAGGCTGCTGCTGTCAGGATGAACGAGAGATGCAGACGTTGGGATGGGACGGGGAGACCGTGGGCAGAGAGATAAAGTCTCCACCTGCAAGGAATGTTTGGAGAGCTCCTTGGTTCGCGAACCTGGACCAGAGAGGTGCCGGAGCCAGGCTCCGAGCCCAGAGCAAGGGGGAACCAGCTGCTGAAACTCTCCCTGGGAGTCCTACTGGTCGCCTTTTCCCTTCTCGCTTATCCTCAGGGCCCGAGTGGCTGTGGAGGTACAAGGCGGCCGAGAGTTTCAGCTAGTGAACATTCCCTTTGCTTTCCACCCGAGATGCGGAGCCTCCTCCCGGGAAATCTGGAAGCCCTAAGGCCCCAGAGCACCGAGGACAGCGGCGGCCCCTTCATTTGCATCCGAGCCAGTCCCGGCGGAGAGCGCGCCCTCCGTGTTATGTGTCCGCATTCCTTAAGGGTTCTCCGTACTAAGATGCAACATAATCAGGGTTGAGCTCAAAGCCTGTTCTTCTGGGGGCTTGGTTCATAAAAGTAACTTTATTTTCCTTGGGCTTTGTTGCAGAATTCAGCTGGAAAAAATCCAGGGTGCACTTCTTCCAAGAGAGGTGGCACTTTGGTGGTTTGTGAAAATCCCTTCTTCAAGCTCATGCCTTGATGTGTGTGTTCCTTACACTGCTCCCACCACCTGGCATTTCAGTTTCTGAGGACATACGAGAAGGGAAAAGATGCATCAGGGGAAACTATTAGCGACGTTATTCCAAAGGAACATATTTACTTACAGATAATTTTTTTTAAACAGGCGCAAACAAACAGGGTGCACTAGAAAACAATTCCACACTTAACTATTTGTGTTTCTCATCGTTCTGCAGGCATTTGTTGAGCCTTGTTGTGTGGCAGACACTGAGCATCTACAGCATGACTTCACAAGGTTTTTCTCTCTGTGTTTTGCCCGAGCAGTTTAATTCTATCAGGAGCACAATGGTGTGAAGGCTTCCTGCATACGAGTGGGCAGCTCCTGACAATCCGTCCACTGAGAGAAAGCGCACCCGCCCTGGTACCAAGTGTTGACCCTCCTCTCTGAGAACAAAGCAATATGTGCCAATAGCAAAAATGCCAACAACCTGATTGATTAAATTCAAGGAACAGACGTTCATAATCCCAACACCCAGAGACTTCCATGAGTAATGGATGAGCATGTTGTCACCCAGGTTTATTTTTAAGCAAAATTAATAACGCTAACAATACAGTTTCACATACAGAAAAGGGTTATAGAGCATTCTGTTCTTCTGGTGCCTGCCGTTCCCTTGATAACCTCACAGATGGGGCACCCTCGTCCGCGGGAGCCCACAGAGCACCCCTTGCTGTCTTCACTGTGGCTGTCATTAGCATCGTCTCTGCCAGGAGCTCCTTATGCGGGACTTTTTGATCATTTCTAATCTGCTGCCATCTGAAGCAAGGCTTCCGTGGATCTTCTTGTGACTAAACTGGGCCGTTGCTGTGCATTTCTGTGACTAGAACTTTGATCATCCAAGTGACGGGTGCCCATTTTTTGTTCCTTCCTCGGCTGGCATGTGAAGTATCAAAACCCTTCACATGCCCTAAAGTCTGCTTTTCTTCGCAATCCTTCCTTTCACGCACCCCTTTCCTCTATTTCTAGTCCTCTCAAGATATCATTGCAGGGAGCCCCATGCAGTACCAGGTGTGTGTGGGATGATGGTCCAGTCTTAGAGGAAGCAGGAGCCGCATCTATTTAGCTCCCAGCAGCTCTGCTGTCTGCGAGGGAACGGAAACAGCCTCTCTGCTCCCTGTAGGCACCGGCCTGGGACTCCTTGT
>PVJO010015445.1:0-45002 GCA_004026905.1 Hystrix cristata
ACACACACACACACACACACACACACACACACACACAGTCTTGTTGTATAATTTTAAGTTTTCAGTCCAGTATCTTACCATTTTCCTACTTACTTCAAGGTTTATTAAAATTAATTCCCCAACTGGAAAGAGAAAAAAAAAGACATACAATGTGTGTATACTCAGAAGAGTCTGAATACTCATTCCTTTGGCACGCTGACTTCTATATTCTTACCCCACACCAGCTGGGATTCCCAATTGGAGTCTCCTCTTTAAGAGCACTATTTATTATCATCAGGAACAAATGGATGCAATTACTTCTTTAGAGAAGTGACAAATTTCTGACCTTCAGCAGAAAGAACAGATCACTGGCACCTATAGGGGGTAATCTTTAGATGGCACACCAAAAAAAAAAAAAAAGAAAAATCACAAAAGAAGGAAAATTGAGGCCAGTAATTTAAAAGTAGGTGTACTAAATGAGAAAGAAGAATTCAGGAAGAACAGAAAGCCAACAAAAGTGGCCAGAAACACATTCTACCACCCAAAGGTGCTTTCCACATTACAAAAAATAAAACATCCTCCCTTCCCAAGATAAATACCAATTTGCAAAACTAAGTCAAAAAACTGCAATCAGAAGTTTGCTTTTTTTAAGATGTCTGAGCACTTATAAAAAGAACTAGAAATGATCTTAATAATATGACTAGGATTTGAACTGATGAGTCAGTTGATATATCTGACATCAAAACTAAGATTATTCAATATATTCTTTTCACAATTCAGAAGAATGCTACAACTCACCCGTAAATCACTACTTTAAAAAAATCAGTTCTAAAAAAAAGAGACAACTCATTTGAAAAAGAATGGGAGGAGAAAGCCAAAAAGTGACTCACGATATCCAACAACTTATATCCTCCAAACCATAACAAGAATATAAAATTAGTGCGTCCAGTATGAAACAAAATAAAGACAGTGTTAGGCTTTAACCTCATAAAATTCAGATTTAACTACCATTTGGAAGAACCTTACAGGCGCGTGTATGTGTTTGTGTGTGTGTGTGCATGCACACACATTTTTACCTACCTAACTAAATTTGATGTCTAGAATTATTCACCAAGAAAAGAACATGCAAACCCAACTATTTCCCTAAATCTGAGGAACTCTTAAAATTCAAATCCACAATTTAAAATCCTACACATGGCAATGCTGCTATTTTATAAATACATATTTTTAAATACAAGTAACGACATTTTAAATTTGTCAGGCGAAGTCTTTCCTTTCATTCACCATAATACTTACAGTTATCTGTGACAACTTTCAGATGGATGTAACAAATATTTTGATAAATCTGAGGCCTGATTCTAATGGAGTAGTTTAATGGAGCATCACAGCATTTTCTTCAATCTGTTAGCCCCTCCCTTCCTCCCCTCCCACTTTCAACAAATTATCCAAGAGACTGGAAGAACACACATTTCCACACATTCGTTTTATGGAGTAACCTATTTCTTTTCAATGAAAAGACTATACATGGAGTTTGAGTGGCATTCAGAGACTTTCGAGTCTGCTCTCACAGATGGTCAGGTAGAAATTCTAGCAGGGACACATCTCCTCACTCAGCAGCAATAGGACCTCCATGAAAAACTCAGGGCTGGGGAGAAAGCAGAGGACAGACCTCGAGACTCAAGAGAAACGGGCCTGTCATCTTGTGCCCAACTGCCCTAACAACACTTTCTCCAAAGTCCACAAGCCAACTGGCCATCCTTTAAGATTTTACTCTTTGGTGACAGTACTGTGCAAGTTGCATATGAACTGCTCCTCTGCATTAACAACAACAACAACAAAAGACAGTACTGCTTCCTCGACCAAGACACAAGAGCTGATATTTAAGTGAGCTTTCTTTCACCTTTTTCCTCAAGCAGTTCCACATGTACTGAGAAAATGTTAAGTTGGGCTCTGGTATGAAATACAACTGATAGTTGAGGCAATCTAGTGTATTAATTAGCAAAGCAGAGGATGCACTGAGCAACTCTCATCAGCAGGAGGTAGGAAGTTAGTAAGAATGTCACACACTAACAATTAAAAGCATGAATTGTAAAGCATGCCATATATTAGGGGCAAGGATGCTGGGGATCAAACTCAGGCCCTTGTGCTTGCTAGTCAAGCACTCTACCACTGAGCTAAACCCCCAGCCCCCGTCATATATATATATGTGTGTGTGTGTGTCTGTGTGTGTGTGAACATACATATATATGTGTGTGTGTCTGTGTGTGTGTGAACATACATATATGTGTGTGTGTGAACATATATATATATATATATATATGACTTCTCTTTTGAAAAAACAACTCTTCACAGGCTATATCATAAAGAGCTTCCTTGTGTTTTATCAAAATAAAGAACTCAGGGCCTCCTGAGTGAGAAGAGCTCCTTCCCTACATCATCCAGTAAAGTAATATATATGCACAGCCCAAGAAATGAATAACAGAGAAACTACTACATTTCAATCAAAAACTGAATTTAGTTTCTGGAAAACAATGTAAGTCTGTTTTTACTGGGAAATTTTCTGTTTCCTCTCCAATTACTGGTGTTTTCATGAAAAGTTTTTCCTTTTAACCAAATAATATTTCTTCACATATTAATGAAATCATTTTGGGCCCTTTAAAGCCAAAGATACACAATTCCAAAAGGGAAGAAAAATAGCCCAGGAAAGGAGCGTGAGAAAGGAACCACCACTGCCCCACCTGGCCCGTGGCAGCCGCCAGCTGGCATGGTTTCCTCCCCGGCTTGCATTAGGACCCACGTATGTAAGCAGACCCACAATCCCTGGCCCTGCACCAAAAAATGTCTCCAGACTTGTGGATCCCAGGCTGTTCATACCCATAGGAGGGGCTGCCCACAACATCTCCCCACAGAAAGCGCTTGTATTTTGCTGACATGGTGGTTGTCTAGCGTGTGCAAAGCCTGACTTTCCCCAGTGAGAGGACAGCAGGAAGCACTGGGTAGTAACAGACAGTGGCATGAAAAAAGGTGACAAGCAGGGCAGGAACGTAAAAGATACAAGTTCTGAAGCAAAAACATCAATCCGCACCCCTTTACAAACAATGACCCCCCAAAATAAAAATAATACAAGTGTATATAACGGTACCCACTGGACAATGAAAACCAAAACTGGACCAAGGTCTGGAAATCTAGGTAATGCAGAACCCATTAAAGACTAGCAGCCCTGCAGAAAATTTAAGAGAATATTCTACTTGTTTTTTTGTTGTTGTTCAATCTATGTTATGTGGGTTTTTTAAGTGGAATTTTTTTTTTCCATCCTCCTCTGTAGGAAATGAGCACTGGAAATTCCACATATGTTTCTACAATATTTTCTGATTATTTTAATAAAATGTTGACAACGAACTTAAAGAATTTGCTCCACATGAATTCTGATTGAAGATAAAATGTGAAAGCAATACATTGAAATAATTCAGCATTAAAAACTGTTTTTATATTTTCACTTTGCAAGTGGATATGTTGGGGGATTTTTAAAACTTTGACAATGTAAAGAGACACAGAGGTTTTTGATCCTTCAATTCTTGGATTTCTATTAAGCAACACTGGAAAACAACTTGATTCATCTAATGCAAGCCAGTAAAACAATTCTGTGGTTACAAGACATAAAATTCCAAATGACCTCAAAGCACAATCCCATAAACTCAATGTGGACAAAGCCACACTACACGATAAAGTCAAAGATGACACAGTTAATAGGTGGGGGTGAAGGTAGGCAAGTAAGGAGTGGCCAAAGTTGAACACAGCAACCCAACAAGCCTTTGATTTTTTTACTCTTAAATGTTTAGGTCAGGTCTCAGTAAGGTTTACATAAAAAGAAAAACAATAATGGGCTTCCTGAATGCAAACACATGCGCTCGCACATACACTGATGCACATCTCTCTACCTAGTCCCTCAATTAGAAACTCACTAAGTCCTTTAAATTAAAAAAATCTGTAGACACAGGTGTTCGTGGGGACGCCTAAATACACTTCAGTCTAAAGGGGTTCTGGCATCCTCTAGGCAGGAAGAACTTATCACTCACCCTCCAGGAGCAACTACTGATGACAGGTGAGTGCTGTCAGGTAAAAAAACAGCTACAAACCACGGAAGGGTCAAGGTTTCCAGACTTTGAGAACAAGTGCGTGCCAATTTCAGCGGTGGCAAGGAGAGGTGGACCCTAAATGGCTGCATGCTTTGCTAGCACAGACGTAGTATTGACACATCACATCAGTACCGACAAAGCAGAAATGCTTGCATTCAGATAATGCATGAATGCCCCGTGCTGTAAATAATACAACAGCAGTGCGGGAAAGGTTCGGGGGGGCCCCGCTGGTAAACTGAGGAAGAAAGTCTACTTGAAGACTGACGAGGGGCTGGGGATTTAGCTCAGTGATTAGAGTGCTTGCCTTGTAAGCACAAGGGCCTGAGTTCGATCCCCGGTACCACCAAAAAAAAAAAAAAAAAAAGACTGACGAATTCAAATCACTAGGGAAAATGTTTTCTCATAGATACTTTATCCTTTCCAACAATTTGTCTGCAGATTGTACTTTATCTGCCAGTTTAAACCTAAGGATTGCTCCCAGTTGAATCCTGCACTTGTATCTCCAGCCTTTGGGTCCCCTCAGGAAATAGCAATGCTCTCATCATCTTTAACCGATCAGACAGTAACAACTAAACACACAGAGCCCGGGAAACATTCTCTATTTCTTTCTATGGGACTTTCACATTTCAGCAAACACCTTGCAGAACCCCCAGTTTGGAGAAAAACAATCTATGGCAATCTGAAAAGGCAGCTGACACCACGCCACAGCCCCTATGTTTATTCCCTTTTTCGCCCTCAAAGTGTTAAAAAGGAAAACATAAAGTCAACACCAACTCCTCCCTGCTGATGAAAATTGGCACGAACAAATTTACTTTCTGGCTGCAGGCCCTCACAAACCGTTACCAAAAAAAAGTTCACTGTGCCAAATCGCTCCAAATATAAACTCATGCCCAGCCGGTCTACTCCCGCCCCACCGTGTTGTATTAATGGCCTTTCCAGGGCGAGCCAGGTGACTACTAAGCATATATGAGACATTTCACATTTTGGAACTTTAGTGTTTTTTTTTTAAGACCCAGCAAAACCCAAGCTAAAACTTACGGCAGTTGAGCACATGATCGCCACCATTTAACAGCAAATAAGAAACCGTATGTAACACTCCATGAAATCACTGTAGCAGATCTGTCACCAATCCTAAATATGATACGATGGGAAAGAGGCATATAATAAACCTGGCCTGAGGGAGAAGGTTTTAGGATTCTACCCAACCTTCACATACCAACACGCACGAACAATAGTAGTACTATCTTACTGCAGCTATGACAGGACTTCGTGAACACCAGGATGCCTGAAACATCACCAAGATCAAATCCCAAAGTCCAAAGACAAGTTTTGCATTAAAATAAGGCCCGCAGGCATCATCAGGTCGACTCCGGCCCGGTCCCAGCCCCAGAACGTGGTCGCCGCGCGCCGAGCCGATGCACCAAGGACGCGGCGGCGCTCCCTCAGCGCAGCGCGCATATCCCCGCGAAGGCCTTTCCCCGCCGGCCCCAAAGGTTGCTCCATCTTGCGTCCTCACGCGGCGCCCCAGGCCCCGCCGCAGCGCGCGGGGGGGATGGCGGCTCCGCGACGCCCGCGAGCCAGGAGGGCGGGGGCCGCGCGCGCACGCACGGGGCCGGGACCGCACCTCGCCTGCCCGGGCCCAGATCCCCGCCGCCCTCCCGGGGTGACAGCCGGTGCGGCCCGGGCGCGAGGCCGGGGGGCGGGGGGGGAGCGGGACGGGGGCCTGTTACCTTCCGAGAGCTCCAGCTCCAGCTCGGCCAGGCGGGCCCTCACCTCCAGCGGCAGAGCCATGCCTTCCAGGCTGCGGTCCGCCATGCTCGCCGCAGACGCCCCCGCCCAGCCGGCCTCCTCTTTGTTCGCAGGCGGAGGTCCTGGCAGCCGCTCCTCGAGCCCCGCGGAACCGCACCAGGAGGCGGCGGCGGCGGCGGGCGCGGGCGCGGGAGGCCGGGCGGCGGCGGGCGCGCAGGGATTTCTCCTCCTCCTCCTCCTTTTCCTCCTCCTCCTCCTCCTCTTCCTCCTCCTCCTCCTGCCCTCGGCGCCTCCTCAGCGCGGGCCCGCCACGGCGGCCTCGCGCCCGGTCCGCGCGCCCCGGCCGGCTCCGCGGCTTCCCCAATCCGTGCCCGCCGCGGTCACGGCCACCGCTCGTCGCTCCGCGGCCGCCCAGCCCGGCGGGAGCGCCGCTGCGCGCGCGCGGACAGCAGAGGGCGCGCGGGGGCGGGGCGCAGGCGGGGGCGCGCGTTCGAGCCGTCTCCGGGGCGCGCGCGCGCGCTCGGGGACGCGCTCGGGGTGGGGGCGCGGGGCCCGCGGCTGGTCCGGCTAGAGAGCCTGCGGGGTGAGCCGAGCCGGGCCGGGCGGGTGGGGCTATCCTGGTCCAGCCGGGGCCTCCGCGCCCCGCCCTACCGCCTCGTCTTTCCAGGGTTTAAGGGGAAAAAATATATGTATATATGTATATATATATATATATAAATAAAATGTATGTATATGTATATATACCCCCTGGAGCCCCAGCTTAACGAACGTGTTAAAACTTAAAGTTCTCTGAGTCTTTGAGGGCTGATTTTTTTTGAAAGAATATTTTAAGAAGGGAAGATGAAAAGACAGCATGTCTGAGTACTAGGCTGGAAGTTTCTAATTGTGGATCTAGAACTGACTAGCGTATGACCTTGAGCTATTCTCTTGGCTTCCGCCTGGCTCCACTTTCCCCATCTGTGGAAAGGGGATGGAGAAGACAGTTGGATCACCCAATCTCTAAACTCCGCGTCAGCCCTAAACGTATCGTATGGCTTTATCACGCACTGTTCTAAGTATCCAGCTCTTCCTTGGACTGCAGAGGCTCTTGTCCTCCAAACAGTTCTTGAAAACGGGTCTTCTGCCCTACACCCTAGGCCAGAATTGCCTTGCGTTTCCAGCCTGCTATTCTCTTCTACTCCCTGTGGGGTCTTTCTCCCTGTTGGGTGATCAACTCCGAAAACATCAGCGTCACCTCTGCAGGGCTGATACCAAATCTGTATCTCCAGTCCTGACACACCTGCAGCTCTCATGTCTCCAGTTGTCCACTGATATTCCAAACTCCACAAAGCTAAAACCAAGTCAGCTTCTGACTTTTATTTTTTAATTTTAAAATTTTATTACAATAAAATATACATTGCCATTAACCCTCCTCAAAATATTCCCCCACCACACCTATCCCATAATCTATCTACTTCCAATAACTGCCACCACTTTGTTCATTATCCAGCCTTCAATCACTGTGACTTCTCCATCTTCCTTGGTCTTTACACATCTGCTTCCCAGTTCTCTGAAAACTACAATGTAAAATCCTGTGTGCGTGTGTGTGTGTGTGTGTGTGTGTGTGTGTGTGTGTGTTGCTGGAATCAAACCAATGGCCTCACACATGCTAGGCAAACACCTTGCCACTGAACTAGCCCTATCACACAAAATGCTGGTCACCTGGCTTTCTTTCCATCCCTACAAACACTCCTCCCAGGCCAGCCACTCCCTCCTGCCTGGAACGTTCCAAAGGTGGTACCCCACCAACATCCATTAGATAGTGTGGCAGAGGTTGCCTCCCTAAGGCATCCACTCCCCTTTCAAAGTTGGGCAGTAGTACTTCCTGCATTGTCTACCAAATGCAAATCCCACTTCTTAACCCGTGAGTGTCAGCCCCCATCAGCTGCTCCAATCTGCAGCAGAGTTCTCCTCTCTGTACCTTTGTTCCTGGAGACCTAATGGCAAACCTTAAGTGCCTTGGCACTGTTATCTTAATCCTAGATTTCCTACCTTGTTTCTCTGCTCACACCCTCCAACAGCTATCCCTAACATCAACTCCTTTTTCCTTTCTTATTGCATCTTACAATATGTTGCCCCAGTCATAGTTGATCTTTTGTTCATCTTCATTAGTCTATGTGTAAGCTTCTTGAAGACAAACACCAAGCCATATTCATCTTTGTACTTCCCTTTGATTCTCGAGCAGTGACAACTGAGGGAGTTGTCACCGTTTCTTGTACAGATCTGTCTTTTCACTGGGTAATGGTGAGAAGTGGGCAGTTGACAATGACGAGTTTGAAAAACATGCCCCCAAAGTTTATGTTCTATATTGCCTGCTACAACCTGATATGTGCCCAGGTTTGTCCTCTGCTCAAAACTATATTCAAATCTCGGGGAAGAGGGGGGAGAACCAAGATGCATCATGTACAGGTACAAAATAAATGTAATGAATGTAACCATTATATGTAAAATGTACCAATACATGTTCTTGGTTTAAAATAAAATAAAATAATTTAAAAAAATAAAATAAAAACTATATTCAAATCCAGTGGACACTGGAGGTCAGAAGTGTGTGGTCCCACTACATCTAGTTTCTTGTTTTGGGTGGGGGGTGCTGGGGATCCAACTCAGGGCTTCGTACTTGCTAGGCAAGCATTTTACCACTGAGCTAAATTCCCAATCCCCACATTTCTATTTTCATGATAAGCAAACCAGCCATTGATTTGGAAAGCCCTAAAGATATCATCCAACCCTTCAAGTTATAGATGAAAGATCTTAGAGAAACAAAATGTAGTGAAGCCAGGATTCAAACCCCAGTCTCCAAAGTACAAAGTCTTGAGTTCATTTTGTTATAGCAAAGTAAGATTGTATATTCCAAACAATAAATGGTATCCAGTCAGTTTAGGGCAGATAGCATCAAGATAAAAATATACATGTATCACCTTTTTACTAAATGGGTGAATTATGATCCTTTATATATGATGCTATAACTAATATTGGATCCAAAGACTTGTATTTTGCATTAAACACATAAATTGCATAATTAGATTTTAAGCTGATAGTTCTTCATTTCAGCAGGCCTTTTGTGTAACTATGCAATATACATGGAAGGTGTGTGCTTTTGGTTCTAGACTAGCATTTCCAATAGCCTAATATCCTTAATATCCTACCATCTCCTCAAAACTCATGATTTAAAAAAAAAAAAACCTTATGATGTCCAAAATCAGACTCATCTTACTCCACTAGGCCCCATTTATCCTTTACTCCTTACACTTATCCTTAAGTGAGTCATTCTTCTTGCCAAATTTCAATTACCTCCACCTACGATATTTTTCTCATATATCTCTCTCTTCCCCTCCAGTCCCATTTCTGCCTAAATCAGGTTTCTACCATGGTGGCCAGATCACTCTTCCTAAAGCACCACTTTGAATATGCCCCAGAACCCTTGCTCTACAATTGGCAACAATTGTCTGCCTAAAAACTAAAAAACTCCTTAAAATGATATCTAGTGTTTCACAGGCCCTGGCACAAAACTTCCCTACTCTCTATCCCGCTCCTCTCTTTCATGCACCTATGTTCAGCTGAAGAATTCTCCACTGTCATGAAAGTCTCCACCTACTTGGTGGCATCTTCCCTCTCTTCTTGTCATCCCCCATCCCCTCAACCAGAATCATAGCCATATATCAAATTTTACCCAGCTCAGCTAGCACGGTGATGCACAACTGTAGTCCTAGCCGCTTGGATGGCTGAAGAGGATTCCTTGAACCCAGGAGCTCAGGGTCAGCCTAGGCAATCAATATAGTAAGAGCCTGTCTCCTAATTAAAAAAAAAAAATCAAGTCCTAGAACAAATGTCACTTCTTCTATGAAGCTGCCCCTAATCTCCTGGTTAGAAAGATTCTCTCCCACCTCTGGAATTACACACCTCTTTATCTACTTGTTCTCTCTGGGATTAGTAATTTACAGGTGTGTTTTATCTGGCAGCTGGCTTTATCTACACTTCTCCCATTGGGTCTGATGACATGACAAATAGTATATTGTTTCTCAGAGCTCAGCCCTGCCCTGGAAAATGGAGGGAAAGCCTGGCTGTCATCTCCTCCAGCTAACTCTTGACTGACCTCTCGATATAGATGATTTAGCAAACACGCTACTATACTTATGTTTGCTTATAAGTACAGAAACCTGTTCAAATGTGCATCGAGGTAGACATAAAGATGCCCAACAGATGTATATTATAAGGAATCAAATAGACTTATTGGGCTATTGGCTTCAAAACCTCTGCCAAAGGCCCTGAAATTTCTGTCTGGGATAAGTCACGTTTTTGAACTATGGTCTCTTTGGAAAACCACTGAAAAAACTCATGATTTTTACTTGGGAAAGGGCTAAACAATTATTAGTATTTACTAACACAATGGCATAATTTCATTTATGAGATAAGCCAACTTCTACAAAATGAAGCCCCAGGGATTAGAGGCCCAGTTCAGAACATTTAGAGAGCCAGGAAGAAAGAGGGCAGGAGGAGGAGCTGGTCCCCAGCCAAGACCCTGGCTACCAGGAGGCAGACAATAATAGGCAACAGTGTGGAAGAGACACTAAAATATAACATTGTAAGCTATCTTTGCTGCTCTGCAGGTTAGCCCAGACAAGTCCTGAAAGCAGTGTTCCGAGTTGCACAGAGGGACAACTGTGTTTCTAACTAAACAATTAATTAATCATCATGCCAGCTAATATTTGAGTATTTATTTCCATATCTTCCTTTATTTTCTGCTGATGGGTAAATCGTCCCCATGATTTACCTACTTTCAAGGAACTTGCCTCTGTTTATTTTTCCCGTTTCATGCCAATTCTAATGAGAAGAAAATTAATTACTTATTCATAGTGGGGCTGTAGATTTCTGAAAATCTGATTGGGGTAGAAGAGAGTAGTAAAGGAATGTGCTAAATCAGAGTATGCCAAAGGTATCAGTGCCAGGCAGAGAGAGCTTATTTATTCATGAGATAACTAACAGGAAGGAAATACAAAGCTCTTCATAATTGCTCCCCTTGCAGAAGTGTATCTCAGAGCCGCACCTCTACTTCCTAAGTCTTATTGCTATAGGAGTTGATTATTTCAGTCCTTATCAGATTAGTATAGAATTTGTTCATACTGTGCTCTCTCCTCTATGTGTCCTAATGTTGTGAACTTTTTACCTTTTCCAAAGTTGTTGGGAGCGGTTGGTTATAAACTATTGTGGCTGGAGTTCTGCAAGTACTTGTGGGGAAGGGTGGCATATAATCCTGTCAGGACAGACTCTTCCTAAACTGCAATTTCCATGAGAACTATGCCTGGTGACCTGTTTTGGGTTGTTTCATTTTTGTCTTACTGTATTGTCAGAAACTCAGCTTGGGTGGACTATTGGGTTTGAAGAAGGGCCAACATGAATAATCATCTGACACAAAATGTTTCATTAATTAGCATTTACGAAAGAGCTTGAGACTCTTGAATGAAAGCAATTCATGAATTAAGAGGTCATTAACATGTTGTGACACACTTATTTTTGTATCTTTATAGAATTAACTAAATTATGTGCATGAAACTAAGCTCAGAGAACTGTATACCTTTTTACTTCTGCTTTTGTTACTATCTTCCTATAGAAGTATCAAACTGTTCAACTCATTTACCTAAGAACAAATGCACAAGAAAAAGAGAAGAAATAAGTAATCCTACAGAATCCCACAGTACCATTAATTTGCTTTATCATACTCTTGATGGAAGTACTAAGAATTCAACTGAGTAAAATATATTTTCACAGAAAAACAAACTCTGAAATTCCTCTTGGGCAAGTTCCCTGTGTGTTTGGTTATATATGTTCATACAATTACCAATAGTGTAATTATTTCTGATAATTTGGATAATTTTAGTGAATTGTAAATCACTCTTTCTAATGGTGACATAGATAACACAAAGTATCAAATTATGCAAAAATTATTCATGTTTGGTTGTATAGTGTATGATTTTTTTGCAGCATGTTTCCTTTGCCAATTACTGTTGATTAATGTCTGGTGTAAATTAGGCCATTGTTAAAATTAATTGTCATTCACAGAATTCGTATCAACTAATGGCTAAAAGGAGTGACACAAGCTTTTGAAGTAGAAGAGAAAGAAGTTGGGGACTAAAATTTTTCCATTAAAAAAATTCACAAAATAGTGGATTGAAGGGTGTGGTGCAGTGGTAGATCACTTCCCTAGGGTGTGTGAAGTCCTAGGTTTGATCCCCAGCACCACCAAAATAAAAGAAAATCCACAAAGTGTAAAATATAGAAGAAAAAAATGTAAGTTGGCTTCATCCATTTAAAGTGAAAAAACATACATGGAGTCAAATCCATTCCTAAATAACTTCTACTGTGCCAAGTAAAACCACACCGTAATACTCAAAAATTTCATAAAGTGCAGAATTTTGTTATTGTGAAGTTAATTAAAAGCAGTATTTTCCAGGTAGACTCACATTCAACAAAAGTATAATCAGAGATGATAAAGCTTACACTGTGTACATGAAAGCACACTCATCTGCCAATGTCCCATTGACTCTAGGGCAGGGTTGCCACCGTCAGTAGTGTAGACTGGAAGATAAAACTTCATCTTTTGAGAATGGGGATGGGCAGGAACATGAGACAATAAGCAGTCAGGAAATATCCAAATTCCACTTAGGGTGAAGTTTTGTGTCAATGGGTGCCAATACCTCATATCCTTGTCACACTCACAGGCATGTCACTGGGCCAGAGTACTGTCTTATGTCAGATTCCCAAAAAGCAGAGCTTGAATCAGGGATTCAGGAGTATGTGTCTTTTTGAGGGCCTGCTCTTACAGAAAGAACCCGGGAGGAAGTGGTTGCATCAGGACAGAGAAGCGAAAAGAAGAGACCACCATGGCCTGATCCAAGAACAGAAGCCGTTGGATCTATAGCATCAGGGGCCAGAACTGTCAGCCCTCCAGGCAAGGTGACCATCTTCTGTGCCACTAAAACCAGTGGTGAGGTGGGCTTCCCCTCAGCTTATCTCAGGGAAATGGGTAGCTGTGACCCATTTGCAACCACACTGACAGCAGTTAAGGAGGGGTGTGCCAATCCTGGATCAGCATGGAGCAGGCACCACCTCAAACCGACACTTCACTTGGATGGAAACTCAGAAATATGTAGTTGCTCACATCCAGTGTGAAGTAGGTCTGGGCAGTGGGCATCACAGAAATTTAGGAACCTACATAATTGCAGAGGAAAAAATGTACTTATGTGATTGAGTGTTTGGGGGTTTGTTTTGTACATTATCTTTTTGTTTTTTATTTTTATATTCAAATAGGCTAAAATATTACTCAAAATGACTTTGTTTGCTTTGCATGGACTCAAGAAGCACTTTAGAAGGTGTCCAGTCATTCACACAGTTTTAAAAGGCATTTGGTGCAAACACTGTGCTAGATACCTGTAAGATCTTGTTCCTAACCTTTAGGAACTTACACTTGTGTGAGGCCAAACATGAGGTACAAAGGTAAACTGAGGCAGGTGACTGCACCAGGAAAGAGACAGAAGTGCATCCATTAGCCATGCCCGATGAGTGTTAATTTGTTAGGTATGATACATTGTTCAAAAGATATGATTCAAAACAATTCCAAAGCCTGGCTCATGTGACAGAGCACTTGCCTAGCAGGTATGAGTTCCTGAGTGCAATCCAGGGCACTGCAAAATGAAAACACCCACAGCCTTTCTGTCTCATGGTACCTCTGCCCCCAGAGAGCACAATGTGAACTCTCACTGACCAGATACAGATTCAGCTGCCCCATCTTTCCATCACAGATGTTGCCCACCTGTGTTATCTCTCTCACATTGAGATCCTTGGGTGTCAGCATGGGGAGACTTTCCACAGGAGGGAGCAGGCTTGATATGTTACACCTGGAAGCAGGCTGCTGGTCTTAGGCCTTCCTGAGTACTCCAACCTGCCTCTGGCTTAGACATGAGCCAGCATATCTCAGAGGCCCTGATCAGCTATCCTCTATTCCTGGTGTGCCTTCTTTCTACACATGACAAGGGGATGCCCTGCCTTTTGGCCTTTTACACAACACCAAAGTCAGGGACACAGTCTCCTTGAGAGTCTGATGTAAGATGGGTAAAAATATGGCCATGCATGCAGTTCACAATGTCTCCACCAAAACACTTGTACAGGCCACTTGGAAACACCTACACTGAACGGGCGCAGGCACTGCAGGGACTGTTTGTCCCACAACAGCTGGTCTCATCCCCAGAGGCTCTGGGGACTCATCTGGTTGGCACAACCCTCATAGTATCTTCTTTTTCTGAATAAATAGCTTCATGAAGGGCTTCACAAGATTTCTCAATGGCTATAGACCTCAGGAAGAAAAGGATATACTACAAATCACAGTAGAAAACCTGAATTTAATAAGTGCCATATGAGTAATGTGTTTCTGAGGAAGACAAAGAATGAGGAAGTTAATATAGAAAATCCATTAACTTGGGAGTTACCACTTTGATCTCTAATCAACATTTCTAACTGTGTAGAAGTGTTGCCGAACTGGAATCTTCTCTAATCCTTTTCACTCAGAGGCTCTACTTTTCCCTGTGATCCTTGGCCCACTACAAAACTTTAAAGCATAAGTGATAAGCATAGGAAAGAGAGGGGAAAAAAGATGGAAAGAGAGAGGAAAAAAGATGGAAGGAGAAAAACAATGAATGGAGGGAGGCTAAGAGAAAGAGAAGAGGTGAAACAAAGAAGGGGAAAAGAGATGCACATGTGGACAACTTTTCAAAGACTACATGTTCACAGGAAGAGAACAGTATCAACAACAGATAAAGAGACCTATGGAACCAAACACAAATGCAGGCAGAAATAGAACCAAACTCTTCTGTATTTTTAAAATAGGATAAATCAGACAAAAAAATTTTAAATAAGGAAACAAAATGCTCTTTTTAAATATTGCAATAGAAATTAGATGTTGTGTTAGATTCCTGGGGCTGTCATGACAAAGTGCTACAAACTAAGTGGCTTTAAATAATAGAAATGTATTCCTTCATTCTGGGGCTGGAATTCTGAAATTAAAGTGTCAACAGAACCAGGCTCTCTGACAGGTCTTGGGAAGAATCCTTCTTTAGAGGAAGTGAAAAAACAAGATGTGTTATATACGTACACCAACTCCCAATGATCGATATAATCATTATATATAGCAAAGATGTACTTAAAAAAAAGGACCTTTCCCAGCTTTCCCTAGATTTGGGGCAAGGGTGTGTGCTGGGGACCTCAGAGCCTTGCGCCTTCCCTAGATTTTGAAGATCCTCTGCAATCCTTAGCATTTCTCAGCTTGTGAACACACCCTTCACATCTCTGACTCCTTTGTCTCTTTACCACGATTACACTGTCTTTTCTCTCTGTCTTCAAGATTCCCCTTTTTATGAGGACATCAGTCATACTGAATTAGAGTTCATCATAATGACTTCATCTTAACTTGATTCACTCTGTAAAGAAACCATTTCCAAATAAAGTTATATTCCTAGGTGCAGGTATGACATCAACATATTGTCTTTTGGTAGACACACTTTAACTCATGACAGATGTTAATATGGGAAGAAAAATAAGTTTAGAGAAATACTTTACATGCTGAAGATCAAGAAATCCCAAAAGACCAACTACCAAAGAGCAAACAAAACAAAACTGCAGAACATAATTGAAGTAGCAGGAAAAAGTATTAATAACATATTACATACAACTTTTAAAGTTTTGAATAACAAAAATGAAACTAAAACGAAAGCAATAAATGAATGATTATGGAAGAGATTAGTTTTATTGCTAGAACATAAGAAATGTAGAGTGTTCATCAGTTAACTGACGAGCCCCCTTTCTTTTTCACTTAAGATAGTCCCATTTTGACATCAGCATGTTTTAAGTCACATTAGTCAATAGAAACCTAGTGTTTCTAGGATATATCAGATGGAGCCTCTGATCATGAAATGTTCTAGGAGAACAAAAGGTTTACTTTTATTGCAATACAACTATGATTAGTGATTGTGTCTTAGATGTTAGGTAAGTGGGCTTCTTAGTACTGGCCTGTAGAGAGTCACTGTTTCAAGCACTTTTGCCATGGAGCAGGCTTCCTCTGGAAAGGAGTCTCTCTGGCGAGCAGACAGAATATGTGTTTTCTGCACATTTGCACTGGAGATGAACAAGAAAGGTTTGCATCTGGGCCATGCCTGCCAAGTTTCTTCTTTACTCGCACCAATCAGAGAAAGTACTTCAGTTTTTTGGGAGAGAGAGAGAGAGAGAGAGAGAGAGAGAGAGAGAGAGAACAAAAAAAGACAGCTAAAAATGTTGAGCTCCCTACACATGGGAGAAAACAAGAGTTGTGGTGAGATGTTTCCCATGAAAAAATAAAATAGGAACTGATAGATTAACTGATGCAATTAATCTGTCAGAAAAGTGTAATGGGAGCTTATTGTATGGGGGAAATTATGATTGGTCACCAAAAAAACTAATAGGAAGCATAAGGCAGTTTATTTTAGGAAAAACAAAAAGAAAATCTCCATGATCCTAGCAAATTACAATGCCAAGATCTGTATATTTGCTTGTGATGTGATGTTGCTATGGCTTAGTTTGGGTCTATCGGTTTGCTATTTGCTTTCTTTTGTTCCTTTATGCATCCTTCCCTGACTTCTTTTGGAAAAAAATTTTTTTAAATTTTTCTTTTAGTATTTCATTTTAACTCCTCTCATTCTTCCTATACTTCTTTGCATTGTTTTTGTGTGCTGTTTTGCTTAGTCCATTTTCTGTTGCTAATAACACAATCCTACAAATCAAGTAAGTTATACAGAAAAGAGATTTATTTTGGCCCATGTTCTTTTCTAATATATGGATACAAAGCTATATATTTTCCCCTAATTACTTCTTTGGCTTCATTCACAGTTTCACTAGGTAGAATTTTCATTATTCTCTTGAAAATCTAATTTTCATTATAATTAATGCTTCATGTATGACTTACTTTGAATGTTTATTTGTAAAGATATGAGAATGTCCCACCTCTTTTTTGGTTATTGATTTCTCTCTTACATTATGATCGGATAATATCTGGTTACTAACTCCTTTGAAATTTTTAATTCTCGCCGTAGAGTCACATTGGGAATGTTGTACACGTTGGGAAGTACGTGTTTTCTACAGGTGGTTATGGTCTTTAACAGATGCTCATAAATCTACTTTGTTTATATTGTTCTTTTTTTATATTTTAAGTGACTTTTTTCCAGTTTGATAATTTCTATCAATCAATGGGTATACTAAATTTACCCATAATTGCGAATTTGTACATTTCTCCTTATAGTGGAAAATCTGTCTTAAATGTTGCAATTAAGAATCCAGCTGTGCATAATTATAAATCATTTGTGGATGATCTATCCACTTTCATTGGCTAATATTAAGATTTTCTCTTTATCTTATAATGTATCCATTGAGTTTTAAATTTTAGTTATTACATTTATTCATTACTAGAATTTCTATTTTTCAAGCAAACTTTATCATTTTTTATAGTTTCATGTTTCTTGTATGTATGTCAAGTTTTCATTTTATTCCTTTAAACAAGACATGCTTAGTTATTTCAAATTGCAAGTCTAATTTCACTCTGTAAAATTCCTACAGTTCTGTTTTTATTTCTGTGTCTCATGATTCCCATTCATGCTGTTTCTCTACCACCACACTATCACCAGCATTACTTTCTGTATCTTCTAATCTCTGTCTTCTGTTTGTCATCACCCTTGGAAATTACTTTTGTTGGTTATCCAAGGTCTAAATTGGATACCTGATTTAAGACCATTCAAAGGAAAGGGGAGCAGGGAAAGAAGGGAGACAAGAAAAAAAGAGAATAGAAGGGGAAAAAATGGAAATAAAGCTTTCATAAATAAGGAGAGGGGTTGAAGGGAGGGGAGGAGAATGAGAAAAAAAGAAGCGAGATATATCTTGTACAGGTACAAATTCCCTATGATGAATATTATCATTATGTATATCTAAAATGTACCACTAAAATAAAAAACAGAGCAGTCATATTTCCTTCTAAGAATATTAGAAGTATTAACAGTTGTGACTATCTTAAACCAACCTCACAGCTCGATCTTCCTTGGCCTCCGACTTGTAGATCACGTATACTTAGCTTCAGGTCTACCTTACAGCTGGTCTGTGGCCCCATATCAAATTGTCTAAAACACTTTTCCATGTTCTTCTGTACATTTCCAAAGCAGATTTATGTAAAATCCCCTTTTGTTGGAGTACAGAGTGGGTTTAAATATGGCTCATCCTTATTCTGATTGTGATTCTCTTTGGGGCATCTCAGTTTAACATCAGGAGTGTCTCCTTTATGACCTCGGATATAGACCTGACCTCCGTTTCTCTTGTCTTGTAGGGATGGAGAACCAAACCCAAGTGTGGTACAGCACATGCCTTCAGGGCATGAGCCCCTTAATGAGCACATACAACCTCATACATATACAGCACACACACATGCTTATCAATCTCATTCCCAACTTTCTTACAATAATTTAGAGTTCCTGATGCTTTTTCATTTTTTTTATACTTTTAAAGTTTTTTTTAAATATGTAAAACTATGTTGCCTAACATTTTCCATTGTTTTTAGCTGGAAAGTTAATCTGACTAATCCAGCCTGCTTATTTCTGGAAATCAGAAGCTATTGCTTAAAATCAAACTATTTTTATATATTACTTTTATTAAAATAAAACTCAAATAAGATAAAAGGGGTAAACAGACATTGAAAATGTGAAAACTGAGGAAAAAGAATCACGTATGGAATAGACACAGTGTGAAGAAAGTCACTGTCTAATTAGGAAAGGTAAGGTTTCACAGAAATGAAGAACTTTCAAGTGAGTCTTAAATGACTGGAAGAAATGTCCAGACAAAGAAAACGATGTGAGCACTTCAGGAAGAGTAAGAAGCATGTGCAAAACCATGGAGGGGCAAGAAAGTATGATTCGTGCAAGGAAGGGATGCCACAGCTGTTGCCATGCACCCAAAGGGGAAGCTGCTGGCTCTTCAACACTGCTGGCCTTTCCTACCACACTACTGTCCTTGGGCCCATTAAAGTCATTTCCCACAGTCACTGACTGACCCTTGACTTGGCTTCCCAATTTCAGTCCTACACACCCGATCTGATGGGAGGATTTGGTTCCTCACATTAACCATGAACTCTCTCAATGATTTCCGTTTACAATATGGCTCTTTGTGATCCTGATTCCTTCAACTGCTTTTCAAACTAATATGAAATCCTGGGTGCCAAGCAATTTGGACCACTGCAGTTCCTCTTCTAATAACTGTGTTAATCACCAAGATATGAAAGAGAAAGGAGAAATGGGTTTATGAGAGAAGATAAGTTTATTTGAGGAATGTGGAATTTGAGTGCTGAAAACCTCAGTAGTTTGTTAGTTCTGAGAATCCAGAACTCTGAAGGATGCTTCGAATTAAAGATTTAAGAGTAATTAGTACATAAGGCAAATAAAACCTTGGGGAAGGATGAAGACTACAGGTTCCCAGCATTTAATGGGTGGCCAGGAAAAGGGGAGTGAAAAGGACACAGTCAATAGAAGTACTAAATTACTACTTCAGTTTGCTCTGGATTATGGTCTATGGAAGTTAACCCAATTTCTAAAAATGCTTGATTACCAGGAAAGTATCTTGGGCTCTGCAAAAATCCAGCTCAACAGCAATTAAAATATATTATTCTCCTTGAATAAATGTTCTTAGGAAAGTGAAAACTATTGCTTTATAGGTCTCCAGACCCTACTTAATTTTTATAGCTGTATTTTTAAATAGTTCATGGAACCAGTTCTGGAAGTCCTGCAACTTCTGGCTCTTCCCTAAATTCAAAATGAGTATGAGAGGTAAAGGTTTTGAATCGATTTAGGACGTCAAGGCAGCCACTTGTCACAACTAAAGAGATTCAGGAAAGAGAACGTTCAGAACTACTTCAGAGAGTGGTAAGATGGGTTAAAAGTGTGTCCAAAGCTAGGAGGGGTATTTTGAGAAAGATTAATGGCAATATGTCTTTTATTGCAGTAAATTTTAAAAGTGTAAATATTCACCATAGAGAAACGAAAGCAAATTCAGTTTTTCCTATATAATCACTCAACACTATGCTTCTGATACAGAGAACGCAAGGGGTTTTCACACACACCGAACAAGTGACACTGGAGCCCCCTCCTCTGCTCCCCTGAGATGCCAGTCACAAGCCTTTGGTTGTGACTGACCAATCTTAGATTTGATAAATTTACTCAAGTCACTCACAGGACTCAGGAAAACATGTTTATTGGTTTGTTATAAAGGATATTACAAAGGACACAAAGGTGAGGCATGTGGGAAAGAACATGGAGCTTCCTTCTAGGATCCTGCCTGTATCAGACTACCCAGGAACCCCAGAGAATCTGGTCCTCTGGGGTTTTTTATGGAAGCTTCATTTATTAGGCATGATTGATTAATCCTTGGCTTTTCGTGATCTTAACTTTCAGCCACTCTCCACTCCATGAAGGGTGGTATTGGGTCAAGCCCAAAGTCCCAGGCCTCTAATCCTGCCTTGGTATTTTCAGTAATGGGCCTCCATCCTGGAGCTACTAAGGGGCTGCCAGTTTTTAATCAACACATCAGCATACAAAAAGACACCATGATTTTGGAAATTCCAAGAATATTATAATTTATAAGCCAGAAAACAGGAAAAAGACTAAGTATATATTTCACAGTGTCACAATTACAAGTCCTCCACTTATTCCTTTCTAATCCCAACCCCATTCTTCAAAGGGTTTCTGACTTTAGTAATTACTACTTTTCCTTTCTTTGTAGTTTTGCAACATGTTTGTGCCTCCCTGGAACCATTTAGTTTTACGTGTTTTTAAATTTTATGTAAATTGAAACACACTCTATGTATTCTTTTGTGATTCCCTTTTCCTCCACAACATGATGTAGATAAGACTCATCCATACTGCTATCTGTACCTAACACTTATTTATCTTCACTGCAGAATAGAATCCCATTGAATAAATATGCTTCAGTTTGTTTACCCATTCTATTATTGATGGTCATTTGGATTGCTTCCAAGTTGGGCTATGATGAATAACATTGCTTTGAACACGCTTCTGCTATCTTTAGACACAAGAATACTCATATCTCTGAGGTATCTCCTAGGAAGAGAACGGCTGAGTAATGGGTCTGATGGTCTTCAGCTTTGCTAGGTAATGCCAAAGCACTTCAAAATGATCCCACCTATATATATAACCCTCAGCACTGTATCAGAGGTCCTGATGCTCTGCATTTTGTTAACATTCCCCAATGTCAACTTTAACTTTTATTGATACGATAGCAAGGCACTAGTATTTTTAACATCATTTTTGTTTTTATTTTGTACTCCTTTGACTGCTAATGCAACTGAATGCATATTTATTGGCCTTTGCATCATCTTTATGTAATATGAGATGTGATTAAAAAAAATAGTGTGGTTTCTTTGTTTTGTTTTTTGAGATGGGGTCTCACTATGTAGTCCAGGCTGGCCTTGAACTCGTGGTGATCCTCCTATCTCAGTCTCCTGAGTGCTGAGATTACAAGCGTGTGCCATGACACCCAGAAAGAGTGTGTATTTAAATACTGAAAAATGTCTTACAGTAAAAGACACATTGCCATTAAATCACCTCAACATACTCTCCCTTGCTTCAAATTGATTTATCTCACTGTTCTTGCCAATTCTGAAGCAGTTCTGGAAGTTCTCTTTTTTGAGTGTGTTTAGGTGTGATTAAAATACAAAAGCTTAAATAAAGAGGGGAAGAGGGGTTGAGAGGAGGGGAGGGGAATGTGGAAAAAAAGCAGCAGCAAGATATATCATGTACAGGTACAAATTTCCCAAGATGAATGTTATCATTATGTATATTTAAAATATGTCACTAAAATAAATTTTTAAAAAATACAGTGAATGCTGCTATCTAATAGAAAGGCAGACTCATAAAAACATTACAGTGTGTCCCCATCCACCTTATCCAATGGATTTGTTCCAAGGTAGAGTGATCCAGACAGCAGGCACAAGGACGGGTGGAGGAAATTCACACAGAGTAAATTGGAGTCTTTAATGGCAGGGGAAACTAGAAAGCAGAAACCAAAAATGTGGTATTACAGCCAAAGATTAGAGAACTCCCCCAAGTGAAAAAGCCAGAAGAGGGATCCCCAAATTCTGCCTTTCCCCATAGCCACTGACCCCTGAACCACAAATATGGCAATGGACTCAGTTACCCTGTGGAAGGTAGAAGCTCTGAACAGGCTGATACTGCCACACAAGAAAGAATTTGCAGGTCAAGACCAGAAAAGAAAATGGCCTTCAGAGCAAGGAAAGCCATGCCCATGGAGAAAAACAGTGAAATCCAGGACTCTACAACCTGATTTCCATAATGACCCAGCTACAATTTGAAGTTACCCCACACGCAAAGAATCAAGTAAACAGAATAAACTCTCAAAAGAAAGGAAAATCAATTGGGTTTGACTCTAAATTTTGTTCCAGATGTTAGAATCTTTATTTCATTCTTTGGTCTGTTTATTAATTTCTGTATATGTTGTTAGGAAGAGGCCAAACTGCTTTCTTTTCTTTTTTCTTTTGTTTTCATTTTTCTTTCTTTCCCTTCCTTTCTTTTCTTTTTTCTTCTTTCATTCATTTATGGTCCATTGTCCCAGTACTGCTCATTGAGCAAAACTTACCGTTGTTCCACTGACCTGAAGTACAAACTCGACAGCCATAAATTACATACATGTGGCTCTGTGTCTGGGTTTCCTGTTCTGTTCAGCTGGCTCACTTGTCAACCAACAGCACACTGTAGTTTATAATATGACGTGATTATGCACGTGTGTGCTGGAGACTGAATACGAAGCATGTGCTTTTTCACTTAGCTATACTCCCAGCCCAACTGGATGTTTAATACACTCTGTCTTCCTGCCTTACTCAAGAGTGTCTTGGCTACTCATAGCACTTTGCAATTCCACACACATTCTGGAAAGAGCTTATTAAGTTTCACTAAACAAACACAAAAACCACTGGAAGTGTGATTGAGGCTACTTGAATTGCTCAATCTATTTAGGAAGTCTCTATATGATACAGTTGAATCTGCTAATTCATCAACATTCCTTAGTGGTGCAATGGAGGCTGCTTGGAATCACTTAGTTTAGGAAAAATAAATAATATAATAGTGAGTCAACTAATTCATGAAAGTTCCTTAGCTTTCCATCTATTTAGGTTCTTCCAGTGTCTCACAATGGATTTATTTTTATTAGTACATGTTTGCAGTACATACATAACAGTAACATTTATTGTGAGGAGTTGGTACATGTTCATAACACATAATTCTTTTTATTTTTCTCTCCTTCTCTCTCCCTTCCCTCCATCTTTCGGTCTTCTTCTCATTTACAAAATACCTGTCTCCCTATTTCCTATTATGTTTTATTTTGTTCTTTAATTTATTTATACTTTGGCTTTCTCATATAAGAGAACACACAATATTTAAGCTTGTGTGTCTGATTTATTCCACTCAACATTATTTTCTCAAGGTGTATCCATTTTCCTAAAAATTACTCAAATTTGTCTTTCTTTATGGCAGAGTAGTACTCCATTGTATATAAATGCCACATTTTCTTTATCTATTAATTTGTTGATGGACATATAGACCATTTCCATGATTAGCTGTTATGAGTTATGCTGCTATAAACATGAATGTGCTTGTATCACTGTAATATGGTGCCTTTAACTCTTTCAGGAAGATACCTACAAAAGGAATAGCTGGCTCATGTGGAAATTCTAGTTTTAGTTTTTTTGAGGACTCTCCATAGTGATTTCCATAGTGGTTGCACTAGTTTACATTCCCACCAACAAAGTAGAAGGGCTCCTTTTTTCCCAGAGCCTTGCCAGTATTTGTTATTATTTGAGTTTTTGATGATAGCTATTCTTTCTGGACTAACATGGAATCTAAGTCTTGTTTTCATTCACATTTCTCTAACGGCCAGGGATGTTGAACACTTTTTCATGTATGTATAGGCCATGTATACTTCTTCTGAGAAGTGCCTATTCATTTCAGTTGCCCATTTCTTGATTGGGTCTTTTATTGGGGGGGGTAATTTTTTGGGTTCTTAATATATTCTAGATATTAGTCCTCTGTCAGAGGAGTCGCTGGGAAAAATTTTTCCCATTCTGTAGGTTGTCTCTTCACTCTTTTGGTTGTTTCCTTTGCTCTGCCTTTTGGTTGTTTCCTTGAATTTGGTATAATCTCATGTATTCATTCTTGGTGTTATTTCTTATGCAATTGGAGTCCTGTTCAGAAATTCTTTGCCTATGCCTATGTCTTCAAGGTTTTACCTAATTTATCTTCTGGTAGATTAAGTGTTTCTGATTTAATATCTAAGTCTTTAATCTATTTTTAGTTTAGTTTAGTACAGAGTGAGAGATATGGGTTTAGATTCAGTCCTCTGCATGTGAATAATCAGTTTTCCCAGCACTGCTTTTGTGGGGGGAGGGGTGCTGAGGATCAAACTCAGGGTCTTGAGCTTGCTGGGCAAGCGCTATCACTGAGCTAAATCCCCAACCCTCCCCTTCCCCTGCCCCCACACCATTTTCTGAAGAGGCTATCTTTTCTCCACTGTGTTTTTGGTACCTTTGTCAAAGATCAGATGGCTCAAGATGCCTGGGATCGTTTCCGTGCCCTCTGCTCTGTTTCATCGATCCACATGTCTGTTTTTGCATGAGTACTGTGCAGTTTTTATCACTGTAGCTATGAAATATAACTCGACATTTGGGACTGTGATTCCTCCTACTTACCTTTTGTTGTCCAGGATTGCTTTTGCTATTCTGGGTCTCTTCTGTTTTTTTATGAATTTTAAGATTGTTTTTTCTAGTTCTGTGAGGAATACTCTTGGTATTTTGATTGGGATCAAATTAAATCTATGTATCAATTTTGTAGTGTGTCCATTTTGACAATATTTGTTTGGGCTATCCAGGAACAAGGGATATCTTTCCATTATCTGATATCTTCTTTGATCTCCTTTTTCAGAGTACCATAGTTTCTATTACAGAGGTTTTCACTTCCTTAGACTAATTTTTAAGTATTTAATTATTCTTGAAGGTATTGTGAATGATATTGTTTTCCTAATTTCTTTTTCCATGGATTTGTTATTGGTGTACAGGAAAACTTGATTTTTGTTTTATGATTTTATATCATGTTAGCTTGCTTAATTTTTTTGTTACTTCTAGGAATTTTTTGGTAGAATTTTTTGGGTCTTCTATGTAAAGGAAAATAAACAAGCCCTTAGCCAATATTAAAGAAAAGACTCAAATCAATGCAATTAGAAACACAAAAGGTGAAATAACAACAGACACCATCAAAATCCAGAAGACTATTAACAATTACTTTGAAAACCTGTACTCCAATAAATTGGAGAATTCAGAAGAAATGGATAGATTCCTAGATACATATGAATTGCTCAACTCAACCAAGAAGATATAAAAATGCTGGATAATCCAATAACAGGCAATAATATTGATTTTTTAAAAACTTACCAATTTAAGAAAAGCCCAGGACCTGATAGATTCATCACTGAGTTCTAAAAGAACTTCAGGGAACCTCTAATACTATTAATACTCAAATTCTTTAACAAAATTGAAAGGAAGGTAGTACTGCCGAACTCATTCCTGCATGGTAGTATCTCCTGATTCCAAAACCAGACAAAGACTCGACTGAAAAAAAAAGTACAGACTAATCTCTTTAATGAACATAGATACAAAAATCTACAAGATATTGGCAAACAGAATGTAACAAATCATTAAAAGGATACTATATCATGGCCAAGTAGTCTTCAAGGGATGCAAGGATGGTTCAACATGTATGAATCAATAAATATAATATATCGCATAAAGAGAAGCAAGGAGAAAAATTACATGTTCATCTCAACAGGTACAGAAAAAGTCATTGACAAAATCCAAAATCCACTCATGACAAAAACCCTGAAGAAAATAAATGTAGAAAGACTTTGTCTTAGTCACTTTTCTTGTTACTGAGGCACAATACCCAGCAACCACAACTTAAAAGAAGAGAGGTTTAGTTTAGTTTATAGAGATTTCAGTCCTGGATTCAAGGCATGGTAGAGGATTCAAGGCAAAACAGAGGGAAATGTGCTCAGATCACGGCAAACAGAAAGCAGAGAGAGAGAGAGAGAAAGAGAGAGAGAGATAGAGAGAGAGAGAGAGAGAGATATCAAGGGACAAGCCAAGAGGAGAGATAAACCTTTCCAGGTCACACTGACAGTAACCCACCTCTTCCAACCAGATCCCATCGAATAGCAGGGTAGCCATAATGCCATCATAATCCAAGCACCTTTCAAAAGTTCTGCCTATGAGCACATGAGGCTTTGGGGAACATCTAGATATAAACCATAGCATTTCACCCCTGCCCCCCCCAAAGGCTTGTGTGCATCTCTTCATGCAAAATGCATGTATTCCTTCTCTAAGAGTTGCCAAAGTCCTAACGGTGTCAGCGTTACTGAAACATACAAATGTAAAGTCTCCTCTGAGACTTAAGGCAAACTCTTAGCTGTGAGCCCCTGTAAAAGTCAAAAAGAAAGTCAAACCCTGCTGACATACAGTCATATGGAGTAAACACTCCCATTCCCCAAAGAAGGAACAGGGGTATAGAAAGGAATGAAACCAAGAGGAAAAAAAATTAAAAAGGAATAAAAAAAAAAAGAAAGAGAGAAAGGAATGAGACCAAACCAAAACTGAAACTCAGCAGGGCAAACATTAATTCTATAGTTGCACATCCAGCAAGAGCAATCAGGCAAGAAAAGAAATAAAAGGTATACATATAGGAAAGGAAGAAATCAAACTATACTTATTTGCAAATGACAATGGATTTTTATAATTTAACTCATAAAGATCTTTTGTTAGATTTATTTTTGACCATTTGACATTTTCAGTTGCTGTTTAATGGCGTTTTTTATTTTTCTTTAACAGAAATGCAATTGTTATGTTGCAGAAGTGCAATTTTTAATATATTCACTGCTGAAAACTTACTAATTAATTCTAGTAATTTATCTATAATTTTTTGTTTTTTATATGCACAATAATCTGTGCATATTAGTTTTATTTATGCATTTAAAATATTTATGACTTTATTTCCTTTTATTACTCACTACACTGGCTGGGACTTATAACACAAAGTTGGGTAGCAATGGTATTAGCTGACACTTTGTTTTCATCGCTAAGAAAAATCCTGGACATTTCGCCACTGAGAATGATGCTTGCTGCCACTCTTATTTAGGCATCCTTTATCACATGGAAGAAGTTCCTGTCCATTCTGAATTTTCTAAGAAGTGTTGGTGTTTTACTAAAAATTATGAATACTTGCTGAACTCTATCAAAGGCTTTTTGTAAATCTGCTACAGTGACCATATTTTTCCCATTTAATGTGTTAAGTGGGGAGTTACATTGATTGATTTTATAATACTCAAGCTATTTTTAGAAAACATCCAACTTAGTAGTGACATATTTTCCCTTCTATCGCTGAATTTGCTAATACTTTGTTTAGGATTTCTGCATTTGTGTTCATGTGAAAGAGTAGCCAGTATTTTTCCTTTTTTGTAATGTTTGTACCTGGTTTTCACTGCAAACTTGTACCAGTTTCCTCTTCTTCTGTTTTCTGAGGTCTTTTTTGTAAGATCAGTGCTGGTTACTCCTGATGAAAGGCTTCCCTGAACTCACAAGATCACAATCTGCTTGAGTGGAGCAAATCCTGGCTGAAGTTGCCCCTGACCACAGCCTCCTAGGCAGTGTCCTTCCCTTCTTCTCCTCTGGTGATTCATCTAAGCATCTCTCTGGGGTATTCGCAGGGGTTGGGAAGCACAAAGGGCCCAGTGTTGGTGCGAGTGAGTCTCTCAAGACCTCCCAGCCTGAGAAGTCTTGCTGCCCTCTGCACTTGCTGACCCCCATTCTAGGTCTGTGGCCCCACATGCAGTAAGCAACCACCTCAGGTCACAGGCGGCCACATGGCTCTGGCATTCTCAAGTCTTTCGGCTTTCAGCTAGTAACTGATTTTGGATTTTCGTACTGCCTTTCAGATCTTTAATGCTTTTGTGGTATTTTTCTTTCCCCAAATGTAGTCTTTTTCATTTCATTTCAGCAGGAAGGTTTAGCTTAGCAACATTACAGATATGAGAAACATTAACCATCCTTGTTCATCTTGTCAAATTCACTCCCTGAAATATATCTTTGTCTGCTCAAGCCAAACCAACCACTTTGAGGCAAACCTTTTAGGGAAGTGCAGCTTCATAGTCAATCCACATGTGTGCCAATTAAACAACCATAGCTGTGAAAGAAAAATGAGCTAATATTTAAATTTTTTGAGGGGTTGGTGATTTAGCTCAGTGGTTAGAGTGTTTGCCTAGCAAGTACAAGGCCCTGAGTTTGATCCCCAGCACAATTAAAAAAAAAAAAGAAAAATTTTTTGAATTAGCAAATGTCTTAGTGTCCTTGTTTAAATGAATAAAAATGCAAAGCTAAATTTTTATCTTTCTGATCCTAGGAAAAATCTCACAACGAATATCCTTAAAGCACATGTCTAAGATTAATAGAACGGGAATCAAGAACATCATTGAATAAATCAGAACACCAGAAAAATCTATGACTGACTATATGCTTATGTGCTTGCAAGGATGAAAATTTCCAGCTATGTCTTGATTTCATCAATATGCTGGTAAATTTTCTCTCTTTTCAATTTCTGAGGCTGTAGTGTCTGTAACACTTACAATTTGTGTTTTTTGAATAAAGAAAAACAGTACGATAATGATTCTGTATCTTTGTTCCATTTTGCTATGGGAATCCTATGTATATTTAGCAACACTAAGATACTATTTTTGCTACTATAAGAGAATATGTACTTTCTCCATTCTGATCCACAGTTACTATTTTTAAAAATGGAATCAGGAAAAGGAGGCTCCTAGTATTATGCAGTGGATTTTGTACATCAAAATACCACTTCTATTAGGTATTGGTGCAGCGAACATGGACATGCATAGTCTCTGCATGTGTCAACTACTCACACAGAGATTATTCTAGGGGAGCGTACTTCATCAAGGTGGTATTTAGAGAAAGTATTATACCACTTGATGAATGCTTATTATATTTAAGTTTAATGCAAGTGTTGTCCAAGAAAAAGATAATTGGTAAAAATGAAGGATTTAAAGAATTATTCAGAAAGCGAATTGTGAGCCAGTGGTGGCGGCACATTCTTGTAATCCCAGCACTTAGAAGGCTTAGGTAAGAGGATCACTGTGAGTTCAAGGCCAGCCTGAGCTACATAGTGAGACCCTATCTCAAAAACCAACCAAACAAAGAAGTGACTTGTTAGTTTTGCTAAAACTCAGGACATAGGTTGGTTATGTTTTTTTGAAGCAGGGTATATGATGTTGACCATGAGAACACAGTGGCTCTGTTGGTTCTGGGCAGGACCAATCCCTAGCATCCTGTCCTCCACAAGCTGCCTACCAAGGGCCCAGCATAGGGCAAGCGATTATGTGAGTTGTAGCATCAGAGGAGAAACAGCAACAGAGTGTTGAAGACCCCTAGTCCTACAGAAGCCCCAGGAGACTTATGGTTCGACTAGAAAAAGGTCCTACCAAAGCAATTCATTTCAGTCTCAACTCCCAGGAAGTTGATGCTTCACATTTGGAAGGAAATTATTCTTCCTTTCAGCATCTTAACAGCTTCAAATTTGCAGTAACTGCTGCTTACATATTTGAATATCTGGAAGCTGTCTCCAAAGGACCCATAGTTCAATTTCTACCCAAGCTGTTTTCAGGTTATTTGCTTGGGAAGCAAAGAACAGAAGGATCAGGGATCAGAAAACGAATTTGGAAGTTTGCCTTTTCAGCACAAATTGATTGCATGTTGTTCTATCTTCCTAACTGCCTGAGTAGAAATACAGGTCTACATGGAGAAACAATCTTACTGCTCAGACAAGGGGAACTGGTGCTGGTCTCTCTGCTTTTTGCACTAGGATCAGCAGGTCCTGAACAACATGATCTTTATCCATGAACTTTACACAATTTTGAACAAATTCTCCACTTCAGGATTATAATCATTTCAACATATGCACATGTATACCCGAGTGTGCGTGCACACATGCACACACACGCACAGGAAGACACCTTTTAGTGTGATGAAAAATAAACTTCTTTTAAAAACTATTTCATCCTCAATGCCATGACTTAAATGATGAGAGATAGGGCTGCGAGTGTAGCTCAGTCGTAGAGCACTTTTCTAGCATGTTTGTGGTTTTGGGCTCAATTCTAAGCCCTGAAAAAAAAGGAAAAAACCAAATACTATCAGAATTAAAGATTCTGCTTTAAATCGATTTATGCTGACAATTTGTAGTACTAAAATGTCTGGCATCTAGAGTAAAGCAATTTTAAGTGTAATCTATAATAGCATTTGCATATAGTAGTTGCTCAATGAAGGTTGATGAAGGGAAGAGAAACAGAATTATTTTTGTTTATTACCAAGTCTGCATTTTAAATTTTACTATAAATAACATATGATAGATTAAATCCATGTTTCTCCAAATGATTTTTTTTTTTTTGTGTGGTGCCGGGGATCGAACTCAGGCCCTTGTGCTTGCAAGGCAAGCACTCTAATCACTGAGCTAAATCCCCAGCCCCTCTCCAAATGATTTTTAAACCATTTCTCACACATTGAACATTTCTATTGAAAATCTTCGAATGTGACATAGTAAATAACAGCTTGTTCAAATATATAACCAATGGAACGTACAAATAAAATGTTTCTATGTCTGATTGCTGCCTTATTTTTTCCAAAATAAAATTTAAGGAGAACTTTTTAAAACAGCATTTGAAAGATTATTGTCCCTCAGGACCCCTACCTTATGATGAGAAATACTGCCAGCTCCCATGTTCTAACTAGCTAGGTACCAGTGCACAACAAATAATTATTACTAGCTACGTCTGGGTAGAAGAAGATGCTGGACATAGATTCTGGTAGAACTTTCACTTTCAAATTTATATTACTTTATACATTGTGTATTTTTATAACAGTGTGCTAATTTCTTAATAAAATATATAAAGAGATTTATATTTAGGGAAAAATCAAGCATACTCTTCTGAATAAATGCTAACTTTTAAACATACCAAAACCCAAATAAGTCCAAAATTATGTATTGTGAATATTTGTCTAAGTTACTAACTAGTTTTGTACAATACAGGATTTTTGTTGTGGTGGTGGTGGCCCTGGGGATTGAAACCAGGACATTCACACTGAGCAGTAGCCCCAACCTTTTAAAGTTATTTTTAAATTTTGAGACAGTTTCTTGATAAATTGCTGAGTTGACTAGGCTAGGCTTAAACTCATGATCTTCCTGCCTCAGTCTTCTAGAGTACAGGGACTGCAGGCATGTGCCACCATACCTGGCTACAACACATGATTTTCAACAGCTACACAGTAACTCAGTTTTCTTTGATGTTTTGCTAGGGTAGTAGTCCCCTCTTATCTGAGGTTTTGCCTTCCATGGTTTTAGCTACCCAGTCAACTGTGGTCCAAAAATATTTAATGGAAAATTTCAGAAATAAACAACTCATATGTTCTAAATTGCACACCTTTCTGTGAAGCGTAATGAAATCTCATGCTGCCTTGCTTTGTCCCTCCTGGGACTGAGTCCAGTGTATCATATGTCTGCCTGCCTATTAGCCACTTAGTAGCCATTTAGCTATCAGATCAACTCTTACTGTATCACAGCACTTGTGTTCAGTAATCCTCATTTTACTTAATAGTGGCGCCAAAGCATAAGATTGATGATTCAGGTAAGCCAAAGTGATACAGCAAAGAATTTTCTTTAAGAAAAACGGTGGAAACTTCAAACATACTCAGCCACCTTATCTTTGACAAAGGGGCCAAACACCTTACTGCAAGAAAAATAGCCTCTTTAATAAATGGTGCTGAAAAACCTGGCTTTCTACATGCCAAACTACACATATATCTTTTCCACATTAAAACTACATACATATCTTTCACCAGGCACTAAACTAACCTCAAAACTGATCCAAGATCTAAATATTAAGACAGAAACACTAAATTTGCTGGTAGATAGAATAAAAAGAACTCTTGAAGACATAGGTATAGGCAAAGACTTTATGAACGAAACCCAATTGGCCAGGAAATATCACAAAGAATCAACAACTGGGAATCTTACCTTATTAAAAAGCTTTTGCACAGCAAAAGAAACCACCAACAGAGTGAAGAGACAAACCACAGAGTAGGAAAAAAAATTTGCCAGCTGTTTCTCAGACAAAGGACTAATACCTAGAATATATGAAGAACTCAAAAAAAATCAGACTGTCCAAATTTAAACACCCAATCCAAAAATGGGGATTGCAAATGAATAGAATGAATAGACCCTTCTCAGATGAAGAAGTAGAAATGGCAAATAAACATATGAAGAAATGTTCAACATCACTGGTCATTAGAGAGATGCAAATTAAAACAACACTGAGATTCCATCTCACTCCAGAAAGAATGGCTATTATCAAGAAATCAGCCAATAACCAATGCTGGCAGAGTTGTGGGGGAAAAGGAACACTTCCCCACTGTTGGTGGGAATGTACACTAGTGCAACCACTGTGGAAATCAGTGTGGAGATTCCTCAAAAAACTGAAAGTAGAGGTTTTCGTTTTCTCAAAAGAATTAGAAGCATCACACCACAGCGAGAGATGCACACCCATGTTTATAGTGGCACAGTTTGTAATAGCTAAATCTTGGAAACAACCCAAATGCCCATCAAACAATGAATGGATAAAGAAGATGCATTTTTTTATACAATGGAGTACTACTCTGCCATAAAGAAGGATAAGCTTCAGGCATTTCTAGGTAAACAGATGTACCTTGATACCATACTGTTAAGTGAAATAAATTGGACACATGTTTATAAACTGCACTGTTTCTCTGGTGTGAGAAACCAAAAGTGTAAATAAGGACCAAAATGTACAATATATATTGGAAAATGGGAAGAAAATGTTGCAATGGGAAGAAGAATAAGGAAGGGGAGAGGGTGAAAGGAAGGGAGGGACAAGAAAAAAAAAAGAATAGAAGGGAGAAAATGGAAGCTTTTGCAAATGAGGAGGGGAAGAGGGGTTAAAAGGAAGGGAGGGGGATGGGAAAAAAAAAAGCAAGATATGTCACATACAGGTACAAATTCCCTATGATGAATGCTATCACTATGTAGATCTGAAATGTATCAAAATAAAAAAGGTACCAAAATAAAATTTTTAAAATTTGGTAGAGCAGAATATAACCTAAAAAGAAAAAAGAATAAAGGTGAAAGTTAGCAACAAGAAAAGAAAGAAATATATGCAGAGGTTTCTAAGATTTATTGTAAGAAAGAATATTTCTACACATGAAATTTTGAAGACGGAAAAAGAAATTCATGCTGGTTTTCCTGTCACACTTCAAATGGCAAAAGTTACAGCCAAGATTTGGGGTAAGAGCTTGGTTAAAATGGCAAGTGCATCATCAAAGTATAGAGTTTGGTACTTTTTTCCTCTCTCACGTGTCACTGGGAGTTTTGGAATACACAAAGTGTGATTGAAATATATGGTGAATGTTTAAATTTAAAAAATTATTACCATAAAAGACACATTCCTATTAAACCTCCCTCAAAACACTCCCCCTCACTTTGAACACACTTATCTCACTGTTCTTGCCACTTTCTGAAGCAGATCTGGAAGTCCTTAGCTGCACTGTCAAATTTAAAATGTTGACCTCTCACAGTTACTTTGGAGAAGAGCCAGAAGTTGCAGGGTGCCAGACCCAGTGGTTTAGGTGGATGATGCACACCACAGTGTTTTCACAAGCCTGCTTTTTCATGGGATTCACCTTATTTTCATCACACCTCATAAAGACACTTACGAAAAAGACTTCCAGAACTGCTGCAGAACATGGCAAGAACAATGGGATATTGCGTTGGAAGTGAGGGGGAGGTTTTGAGGGAATGTATCTTTAAGATTTTTTTTTATTTAGACACACATCATATTCTTTGATCAACCCTTATGTCCTACATGGACAAGTATATATAACTCCTAGGCAGGGAATGTAGCCCAAAGGGAGAGTGTTTGTCTAGGATGTACCAAAGCCCTGGGTTCTATCCTCAGCACCACACAAAAAAGAGGAAAAAGTAAATAAACCCAGACTCTGAGAAGCATCCTTGTACAATTGTGCTTTTAAAATACTTCTGATTATTTTCTGAAACCAAAGGTCTAGAAATGAAAAATGAAGTCTTCATGAAACTGAAAGTGAGTAAATGGTCTTAACTTTGGCAAATGTGACTCAGGAAGGCATTAATGCCACCCATCGTGGTTTATCTCTATCTTCCCTCTGCCTTCCCTCCGAAACTCAGCAGGAGAGAGCACTTCTTTCTATGGAGAATTGCCCATGAATGTCTAATGCCATCTCAATCATTCGAAGCAAAGATGATGATACCATGAGTGGTATGGGGAAAGCAAAGCTATCTGTGTCCCCTGCTCCCTGGAATGGTGGTGAGGGGGATTCCAGCAGACCTGTGTAGGCTGAGTACAGAAGCACAATTACTGGAGGGAACCAGCCTGCCTTTAGCAAAAAAGAGGAGTAAACCCAAGCAGCAAAAACATTGCAAATGCCTGGACAGGAGTACATTTACATGTAGAAGAAGAGGTGAAGAAAATTGTGGTTCAACCACCTGTCTGAAGTGATCATTTTTCACAAATACCTCCTTCAAAATGAGACTCAAAAACCCTTCTGGTTGAGATTTTCTCCTACTTTTATTTAACATTTTCTGAAATGCTCATGACTACTGTAAATTAGGCAATTATTCCCATTGCCCATTTCTGTGGTTTTTAACTTGTTACTATCAGGATATTGTTATTATTACAACATTTCTTTTCAACCTTACAACAATAACCTAAAAGATAGGTATGAATACAAAAACTAAGTCACAAAGATGTTAGGAGAAATTAGAGAGACTCATTCATTTTACTTGTCAAACATTTAATGAACACCTACTATAGGGGAAGTGATATGTGAGACCTGTGATCCAGAAATAAACAAAACAAAAGCATTTGCCCAGTGGAGTCATCAGAAACAGGCAGGAAATGGACACATGTGCACGACAGGTCAGGTGATACCCACTCTGTTACAAGCGTGTTGAGTCACACAACATGGCTATGTGACATGTCAGGTAGCACTATTCTCCTGGGAGTGAAGATCATGCAGATCATTTGTAACAGGCAAGAAACTGGAATCCAGTACTCCTCCTTCCCAGACTAGTGTTTCATTTATTCATTTTCTCATGAACTCATTCCTAAATTAGGGAAACGTGTTGAGGATGTACTCTGTTGGATGGCGTTGTGCTCCCCTGGGGGAACGTAGTGATAGAGATGATAGCACTTGGCATGGCCCAGCCTCATCATCCGTGGGACCTGTTGGGGACCACGTGTTCCAAGGCTGTGCTGCAAAGCCAGCCTGTATGAGAAAGTACAAGTAAATTCAACCAGACTGTGTCCTGTCACTCTGGACGAAACTGAGTCATAGGCCATTCTCAAACCCATAAAGCTCATTCTTTTGGTGGGTGTGATAGTGCATGCCTGTGGTCCCAGCTACTTCAGTGGCTGAGACAGGATGGCCATCTGAGCCAGGGAGTTTGAGACTGCCCTGAGCAATGCACTGAGCCCTTATCTCAAAACAAAACAACACAAAACCCAAAAACCAAAAAACTAAACCAACCATCTTGCACTAGGAGCTCTAGTGCAATTTGTATTGTGTATTTATGTTATTTTAAAATTCTAGGCAAATCGAACACTTTGCAGATGGAATTTTATCTTAATGTAAGCTTTCTATATAGATCCTTGGGTTAAGTAAAGAAAAATTACCCTTTATTTGTTTTTTAAATGTGGGTTTCAGAAGCTTAAAGAGAAACCTGTGGATATGTTTTGCTCTATATTTAAAAATCTAAAATATCCTTAGGAAGATGAGAAGGCATCTTTAGCTTTATTTGGGAGACCAGTTCAGAGGGTACGGGGGGGAGGTGGTAAGTATATCATAAGGGATGGTTTCTGCAGAGAATCACAAAAAGGTTTTAACCGGAAGCCAGGCATATGCCTATAATTCCAGCACTGAGAGAGAGGTTGAGGCAGGAGGACTACAAATTCAAGTCCCACCTGGGGATCTTAGCAAGATCTGGTCTTAAAGCAAAACAAACAAACGAAAGGCTGGAGATGTAGCTCAGTAACAATGTGCCCCTGGGTTCAATCCCCACTACTGAAAAAAAAAAATCTTTTAGCTGCATTTGCGTCAATGAAACAACAACCTTCCTGATATTTTTCCATCAGTCTGTTTTCTCTACATTGAGTGACAAGCCTGGTCCAGCTGTACAGCCTTTTTGTCTCCATCCCACCACCCTTTGCAGTGCTGTCTCCTCCTGTCCTGGGTCCCAGGTGTTTAGTAGCTTTGGGCTGCTCCCAGGGGTCCCAGGTCTATGTCCAGAGCCCTGTTTCAATCAGCTGCGACCTGGGGACAATGATACTCTGTCTGCAGAGTCCTGGGAGAATACTGATCTCCTTTAGTAGTTATGTACATTGCTCACATAGTAGTATAGATACCTGCTACTCCAAAGGAAAAGTCCTACTTGAGATTTGCACAACAGTAGACAGTAGCTACTCACCCGGGTCCTCAGCCTCCCTGTGCTTGTGCCATGCCCAGCCCTTGCCCTCTACTGGCTCCTCCTGGAATCCCAGTGGCCACATTCTCCCTGAGCCTTTCATTTCCCTGACTTTGCTATGACCTTCATCATCCGGCTCACTTCCCTTCCTGCTGCAGCAGTGAAAATACTATGTCTGATCTTCTAGTGCACATGACACATCTTGGCTTACAATGACTCAAAAGAGTGATGTTGTAATAGGAACAGGGTGCCTGGCTGATGCTAACAGAAGTGTGCACATACAACCATGAGTGTTCCAGCGAAAATGATACACTTGCCCGTATTTCGCCAAGACAGTAGGCTTCAGGAGCCTGGAAGAGATCAATCCATCTTCGAATCGGGGGTCACTCCCAGCAGTAATGCCTCATGGCAGCTGCGGTGTAGATGCAGACCTGCCTTCCAGTTGAGTGCGCCCACGATCCTCCTGTTCTGTCTAAAGAAGTCAGTGACTATGAGTCTCTCTCCTATCCTGTGACAGTGACTGTCCTCTGACTCACAATGTTCGCTCCTGTTCATTCACTCCTCTGTTCACTTGTTCATTGACTAAGTATCTATTGACTAAACTATGTACAGTGCAGATGCTAAAGATGTAAACTGAAGAAGACCTGGTCTGACTTTCCCAGTAGCTCTGACTTGGAAGACAGCCCAGAGGTAGGGAGTCATCCATGAGGCTGCAGTGGGATTGGCAAGCCAGACCACGCTGGAGCAGTCCCCAGAGGAGACAGGAAGGAGGAGAAGAAAAAGACCTTGCTCTACCCCACCTGTCCACCCGCTGCTGTGCATGTGTCTGCATGAGCCACAGTGATGGCGTTTCTCAGTGACCCTGAAGCGCCATACCCATAAGCTGGCAATCTTAAGGCCAGGTTCACTTTCTAGTTTGACAATACTGGTCTGAGCATGCACATATGGCATTCTTTGTTTGTTTGTGTTTTTTTTTTTTTTTTTTTTGTGGTGCCGGGGATCGAACTCAGGCCCTTGTGCTTGCAAGGCAAGCACTCTAATCACTGAGCTAAATCCCCAGCCCCTCATATGGCATTCTTATAATATCAGATCTGTAGATAAAATAGAGAATTTATTTTTTAAATCTTAGCTGTACTTTAAAAGAAGAAGGGGCTCAGATGCTGTGTGGGCTCCATATGGACAGATGGGATGGGAGAAAGGGCTATCACTACCACCACAGTGGCATTCTGCCATGGTGGCACAGAGGGTTGGGGGCCAGAGCAGGAGGAGACCACTCTCATGCAAGCACCGGGAGCAAATCCTACAGTTCCTTCCCCATCCAAGAGAGCTGGCAGAGAGTCAGCCACAAAGGGCAGTCCGCGCCAGCAATTACCAAATGCTGGTGGAGAGCAGACACCATTAAAGGAAAGGTGAAGGCAAGAGGAGAGAAGCTTCCACCGAGGGCAACAGCATTAAAGTTAAGGATTGGAGCCAGCAGTTTTAAGAATTGTGTAATGAATAGTTAAGCCCAGGTAAATAAATACCAAATGTCCTCATCTATATCAGAATATAAAAAGTTGATTTCAAAGAACTAGAGAATAGCTAGGCTTGGTAGTGTACACCTATAATCCAGTCCAGCTACTTGGGAGGCTGAGGCAGAAGGATCAAAAGTTCAAGGCTAGCCTGTCTCAAAATAGAAAAATAAAATAAAAAGTGTTTGGGATATAGCTCAGCATTTCCTAGGTTCGATCCACAATATAGAGGGGAGGGGGGGAATAGTAGAGAATAGAATAGTGCTTACCAAAGCCTGGGAAGGGTGTGGGGGAGGGAGAGATGGAGAGAGGGTGGTTAAGACTTGTGGGGGTAAAGTTGGATAGCAAGAATTACTTCTAATGTTTTGGGTAACTATGGTTGACAACAAATTTTTTAAAATAGTTTAATAGAGAGGGATTTGAATGTTCTCAACATGAAGAAATGATAACCATCTGAGGTGATTCTATACCAATCACCCTGATTTGATCACTATACATGTATACGTATACTACTGCACATTCCCCAGAAATGTGTACAATTATCTATCAATTAAAAATACATTTTAGAATATAACTAATATCCTCAGAGGGATAAAGGTGCCCCCGATGTTTCATGTTCAACTATGAAACAAAAACAAGTAGAACTGAAATATTTAATAAGGTGAAAAATCTTAATGAATAGCAAAAAAAAAAAAATTCAATTTAGAATGGAAAAAACCCAGAGCCAATTAGTGAACTAAAAAATCAAATCAAGTAATCACCCTAAAATATATAGAACCAAAAGTGATTTAACCTATCCATATAGCATATTTTACTATATTTGAATATTGTAAATTTCAAATTCTCAAAAAATATCTTGATTTTTTGACAGAAATTTCAATAAGCAAAAACATTTAACCAGAACAGGTTTTCCAGGCTATTTCTTTTAAGCAAAGCCAGGTGTGGCAGTGCACACCTGTAATCCCAGCACTTCAGAGATGGAGGCAAGAGGATGGCTGTGAGTTCAAGGCCCACCTGAGCTACATAGTGAGTTCAAGACCAGTCTGTACCACATAGCAAGACCCTGTCTAAAACAAACGAACAAACAAACCAACCAACAAACAAAACAAGACAAAAGGGCTCCTAAGTGACAGCCCTATACACATAGCTACTGTAACTATTTAGTACCTACATGCAAATTAGAAAAAGCTATCTGAAACCATACCTATTTCTTCATAGAAACACCCCCAAACTACCTCAAAGCTGAGTGACTTGAAAACAACCAGTTGACTTGCTCACGGCCCTGTGATCAGTCATTTGGGCTGTTCCAAATTGCAGGGGAGTTTTGGGTCATTCCCTCCAGACACCTGGGGTGCAGGTGTGGCTGGCTGGGCCCTGTTGCCTGATTCATGTGTCAGAGGTGAGTCTGGCTGTTGGGTGTGCCATATGCTTCCAGAAGTGCAGCTTGGGCTCCTGCCAAGGATCTGGAACCCAGAGGTCCTGAGACGAGATCGACACCTGCATCAAGCTCCTGTCCCACTGCTGTGTCTCTGATGGAGTGGGGATCCTCCAGGGCACACAGAACACGGGAGTGGGTGACTCACTGGAGACCACCCCTATACCACCTTTCCTTTTCCTGAAGATGCCACTTCCATCACACAGTGGAGGTTTGCAATACGCTGCTCTGATTAGAGGAAGAAGGTCCATCTCAATATTCTGGGAAGTCGTTATAAATAGTCCCCAGCCTGTGATGGCTACAGTGTGAACAGGCTGAGGCACACATACTGCAAGGCCATCTCTGCCGGTCCTCTGGCTCTGCTGTGCATGAAGACCCAGTCTTCACCCTGCTGTTAGCCACCCCAAAAAAGTTTCCAACAAAGCCTGGGTCACTGAAGAACGGCTTAACAACAAAACTCCAAGCCAGGTGCAAAACAAATCATGATCATCTCTGACTGCTCTACGCACCAACCAATAAAAAATACTCCTGATGCCCACCATGAGCCCAGCACAGGTGCTGTGCTGGAGAGGGTGTGTAAGGAGTGAAACCAGAGCCCTTTGGATAGAAGCTTCCCTCCCTTTTTCTGAGTTTTTTCTTCTTCTTTTAGTTTGATGTACTTTTTCTATTTATTTCAACATTTTTATTGGTACATATTCACTGTATGCTAATTTTATTAGTGCATATCCACTATACAGATCAATGGGTTTCATTTAAGCAGATTTGTACATGTATGAAACATACTGTAATCACCACCAGCCCACATCAGCCCAATTGCCACACATTCCCCACTATTTTCACATTCGGGAGGGTTTCAGTGTATATAATATATTTTGATATATTCATGCCCCCATTACCTGCGCTTGTACCCCTTTCCCTTCCTCTCCTTCCCTTCCTCTTGTCCAAATAATAGTCTTCCTTCTGCTTTCTTGTCATCTTTTTTAGATTCCACATATTAGGGAAAACATGTAATATTTGTCTTTCTAAATCTGGCTTATTTCACTCAACATGATGGTGTTCAGATTCATCCACTTTTCTGCAAATGACAAAACTTCATTCTTCTTTAGGGCCAAATAATACTCTTGTATATATTTACCACATTTTCTTTGAGCTTGAACATGAACACATGGAAAGATGCTAGAAACAGAGCAGGTTACCCTGTGGAGGCCTCAGAGGATGAAGCACATGCAACAAGGTGCCCTCCCAGGATGCCAGGGACTCTGAACACCTGCCATGAGTGATCGACATGCATTCCTCTAAACTTCCTTCTGTACATGGGACAGAGGGTTAGGAGCTACTCTTCCTATGGAGAAAGTATTTTTGATGTACTGTTGATGCTTCTTCTTCCAGCTCTTGCTGGCGACCTCCCTTCCCCCTGCCTTGTATTGCCACTGACACAGATGCTGACACCAGGGCACATTCCTCCAGAATTCAACTGACTGATCACCTTCTCTATTTGATCCTGAGAAACTTGGCAGATGAAACATATTCAAAGCTGTGTTTGAATTTTCTTCTGTTCTGAAGCTAAGCTAAATACAACTCTTGAGTAAAGTATTGTTTCTTGATTATTAAGTAGAACAGGAGTGGAGGCCTTCAAACCAGTTTTCTTCTTCTCTCTTTCATTCAGTAGCACAAAATAAGAAATGCACTTGGTTCAGATTTGTCAAATACCTGCATTAATGTGCTGTTAAGACTAAAATTACTCCTTTGAAATGTCTTACAAGTTTGATGAAAAGCAGTTATGTGATTTAACTTAGACAATTTAAGAAGATTGTTATGCCTGTTCTTCAAATAATTTTCCACCAGAAAAATGAGAAGATTTGTAACTTTTTTCAGACACTCATGTTTCTTTACCTGATATATGAAATTTTCTGGACTTTTTCTGCCTTTGCCCCCTTTTAAGCATCAATTTGGAATAAAATATTTATTAACTTATTTCTAGATAAGACAAATTTAAGGGTAATATTAAAAGAAAAAAAACACACAAAGGCAACGTCACAGAAGAAACAAGAAAAATCTACCAAAAGCTACACTTGCTTCATGGGCCTATTTAGAAACTGTGAATATTTAGTAAGCAAAGATCAAAGTGCAATATAATTAAATATAAGGATAATAACCCTGTAATCAGAAATTGTGGAAAACTAGAGATATTTGGACATCTTTCTCCAGTTTAAGACTCAAGGGCTAAAGTTGACTCTTGGAGCTTATTTTACACAAGCCCTTATTTCACATATAATTAAAGTGAGGATGATCTACAGTCCATTCAAAAACTATTTTTTTCCTAAAAGAAGCTAGTGTCTATTTTGAGGAAATTTAAATACAAACTTCACAAAAAATGAAAATGGTGGCTGGGGATGTAGCTCAGTGGTAGAGCATTTGCTTAGCATGTATGAAGCCCTGGTTTTGATCCCCCTATGCCAGAAAAAACAAAAGAGAAAGGAAAATGTTTATTACTGTAACTAACATACAAAATCCCATCTTTCTGATCCTCCTCACTCCCACCATGGCTCTAAACACGTAAATGTATATACTTTAATTTTGTTAATTTATTTTACCAACTGACCTTCAGTGGTGAGTTTAGGTCTTTTTCAACTTCTGACACATCTTGGGTCTGTGAATACACTTCTGAGTGCCAGTGTTGGAATTGAAATGCAAGAGATATTGACAAAAGGGTGAACTTAGTTATTTTATTTTAATCCCTTTGTTTACAGTTTTCTTTTAAAGTCCCTTATTCACAGTTCTCTTTGTTCTCTCACCCTGATTAAAATGGCATGCACCAGATTTCTGCTTCCTGACCAGATGTAGTAGGGACATATTTTGCCTTTTGTCTAAAACAACTAAGAAAGTTAAAAGTAAGGAAATAAAGGTTTTCAAACATGGGCTCATGCAGCACAGGGCAGCAAAGCTGAGAGCTGGGAACAATGAGGTGAGATCTCTGAGTATCTGCTTTGGGCCCAAGGGAGGGGACCTGGGCAGAGCTCAGTGGTCTCCCCAAGCCGGGGAATAAAGCTGGGAGTCCAAGAAGCCACTGAGGCTAAAGGCCAAAGAGAATCAAGAGGCAAGAGCTGTACAGACGGAGACCGCAGGAGCTGTGCAGAATCCCACTCACCCTTTAGCTGAATGCTGATTAGCATGTGAGGCAAAGACACTACTCAAGGCCTTCTATGGAAAGAGCTACACAACAAGCCCAGAGGAAATAATCTCTGGAACTCACCTTGGTCCAGGAGGAGTTCCTGTTCATACAGGCCAGAGCAAAACCCTCAGGATCATCAGGACATCCGGTAGAATGTATGGAACAGTGTCGCTTCAGAAGTACAAGAAAATCAGCTCTAGACAGAAGACCACTCTGGTTCCATCTAATAAAGTTAAAAGCCAGCCTCAAAGAAATCCACAATTTTCCCAAGCAAATCTGGAGAGAGGAGAGCATCTAGAAGGATACAACACCCAAGATCTGCTTACCCAAAATGAATTTGAGACTATATTCCAATTGTAAATTGAGTAATTGGTACTACATATGCTTTGACTAATCATTGTGCAAATCAGTATTGACCTTAGTGGAAAGAATGCTGGAGTTGGGGGTCTGTCTGAGCCTAATCATATCACTCATATTTGATTGAGCCAATATAGGGGCTGGGGGGCCAAAATCCCATTTAGGGGCCTGTCCACAGTGGCTAAGAAACCCTCTACTAGATCTAACATCTTAAATTTTCCACCACCTCCCAGTAGTGCCAGGTCCTGGAGACCAAACCTATATAACACATGGGTCAATGAAGGACATTTATTCAAACCATAGCAAGACATAGGGAGGCGGAAATGCCAAGTAGTGGCTGGAGGACCCAAATCGTGGGCACCTCACCTGCATATGAGGTGGAACTCAAGGGCATGAGCACCTCAGCCCACCAATGCAAATACACACAGGCAACCACTTCTGCTCCAAACCTTTTTGGGTAACTGTTTGTTTGCCTTTCGAGGTTGCCCTTCATGTTTGTTTTCATCTAATCTTACTGGTGTGGCCCACTGAGGGGCAGGCTGTACACAATCCCAGGGAGAGCATTAACCTATAGATGGCTCAGCTTAGGGTACTCTGAGCATTATATATCAGAATAAAGTCATAAGTTGGCTTCTATTTTTAAATGTGCCTCGCTTGAGATAAAATTAACTTTGTAATTTTACTGACAGTCTTGCCTTCCATGACTACTTAGGAAGTACTCTCAAATTTCAAATTTTGACTTTTTCATCAGCTTAAATATTTGTTAAGCTTCCAGTTAAAATTAAAATAAAATTGCATCAGCTTAATTAAACAGCATAAATGCTCCAGGGCATAAATAAAACCCAAGCACTCTAGGATAAATGACTGCAAAAAAAAGAATATGAATGTACCATTGATGGATACATGGTTCCACCACTGGATTAAACCTACATCAGGCCAGCTCAAGTTCTGCCAGACCTTGTTTTCTAAAAAATTTCTTTACAACCCAATCTCTGAGCAAGGCAGAGTCTGTGATCTCTATACAAGGTTATCCTCATGATTCTCAATTTCCCTTCCCAGAGTCTACATTGGACCATATTTCAACAAACATTCTTAGCTTGTACAATAACAAATTCCTCCGGGGCTCCAAAATTGAACTAGGTGAGTTTTTGGTCCAAGATCTGCATAGCTGAGTTATAATTTCACAACCCAGTGACCAGAGAGCTAAGTGCTAAGTTTGGAAGGAGACCCAGGGTCACCGAGCTACAAGCCCTATAAATTTACAGATAAAGAAAGGTGTGCAGAGTTGGAGATAGGTCAATGGAAATCATATCTATGGGTTATGGTGCTATGTTTTAGTTTCTAGAACTAAAAATCTCAGGATTATGGGGGTGATGAATGGGTGTTAGGAGGAAGAACTTCAAAAAAACGTAGAAAAGAAGACTAATAATGTATTAATACTCCAGCAGTATTAACTAAGGGGGTTTGAAGAGATGTGAATAAGCACACTTTAAAAATGATTCAGATGTTAGCTAACTTTGAAGGAGCTGGTTTGAATGAAGTTAAGTAACTTTCTTACAACTGAAGAATTTCTCATGTATTTATATGATGCTGTGAGCTGAAAATCTCTGACAGTGCGCACCTATGAAGCAGAATTTCTGAAACTTATTTAGATACTTGGGGAAAGGGAATTGAAAGAATCACCTTGCAGTTTTAGAAATACGAAGCAATTTCTGGAGCCCAAGAAAAGGCTGGAGAACAGGCAATCTCCCCAGCAGGGAAGAAAAGTGGCCGTACTAGTTAGGGTGCAGCTCGTGACCAACATCAAGATTATTAATAGATCAAAAAAACGAAATGAAACAAAAATAAAAAACAAGTTTCTGAACATTC
>PVJO010015446.1:0-44809 GCA_004026905.1 Hystrix cristata
ATGGATGAATGAATGGTGGATAGATGGGTGAGTGGACGGATGGGTGAATGGATGAGTAGATGGATGGATAGACGGATGAATGGCTGGCTGGCTGGCTGGCTGAACACTTCAACTTTTCCCAGACTGCACAGGAAACCAGGTCCAGCACAAGGGAGACAATGTGAAGTCCATGGTAGGAATCATCAATGTTTAAGTATGGAAAACATTCCTACCTTCCTCATCTTACTCACCAACTGACCCTAAGGAATTGTTTCAACAGTTCTCGTGGCAAGGATTTAATAACTTTGCCCTCAAGGTCCTGCATAGGACGACCTGAAGTGAGCACATGAGAAAGTTTGTTGGTCCACGAATCTTTCAGCCCTCTGTTAAAATGTCAGTTACTCCTCCTGGAAAATGTTCTCTAACATCTGCACTTGTCACAGCGCTATTCAGACTTCAAAGTTCAGCTCCTTCGTGAGCCCAGACAAAGCATAGAACACATCCCACATGGCCCCTCATGGGACGCTCATTGTCCTCACCCATCTTCTCTTATGATTCTATAATGATTGTGTGTATGTGTGTGTGTGCATGTCCACACACGTGCATGTGTGTCCTGATCCTTGATGATAAAAACATGGTAACTGTTACTTACAATAACTAGAGGGCTTCTTCCATAAGGATTGAATCTTCTCCAGCACAGAGGTTTTATTTCCTTGTTGCGTTTTGTTCTTTATGTCTCTGTCCCTAGTGCCCAAGCTTTGAACTTCTGCTTGGTTGTGTGCTAAATGACTAGATGAAGTAGTGAAAGAGTCCACTTGGGGAAGGAACTCAGCTGTAGGGAGAGCATGGGAACAAAGCTTTAGAATCCGCGTGTTCTTACTGCATGCTGACATTTCCAAAAATGCTGACGTGATTTCCTGAGGCTGCATTGTCTTGCTTTTGAACATCTTCTGGAAAACAGCCTGTAATTTATTGGATCTTCTCAGAGGTTTGTTTTCTGCTTTCATATTCCGCTCCCAGATTTCATTCCAGTGTCTTTGACATTAAGCCGAGACCTGGGTTTCTATTTCCAAGATTTATTATCTAACATAAACACTCTCTACCCAATTGCGGGTGCAATTTGTAACCAGGAGATGGAACAATCTCTTTGAGGAATAAATTGGATTCTCTTGTATCTTCCACTTCTATCATCACAAAGCCATAAATTCTCAAAACGCTAGCCTGTAATGGAAAGGACACCAAAGTTCTCCACCACCAAGTAATGAAGTCACTCCTGAAGTCAAACTGGAATTCCCATCCTCAACGGCACTCCAGCAAGTCTTCAGTATTTTTTGTGTGAATATTTCCTTGACCTGAAAGTTGGTGTGACCCCAGAATCTCAGGGTGATTAAGAACTGCTAAAGTAGTTCTTTAACCGCATAGGAATGGGGCGTTTATTTGTGGTATATTGGAGGCTGAGGGAGGCCGGGGAATTGTCCAGGGCACGAAAGTATTATTTTATATTTTTAATGGTTATTGATCTTCTTAAGGGCTCTGAGTGTGCTGGGCAACACTTCTCTGTATGTTCTCCATAGACTGATTCATTTTGTCCTCACCGGAGCCGATTTTATAGTTGAAAAAGAAAGGCAAGAAGAGGTTAACTTTCTGGGCTTTCTCATAGTTGGTTAAAAGGTGGCCCCAGGCTTTTAACCAGGTAGTCTCATCCAATGATTATGTTTGATAAACATTTTCCCTTTAGGGAGAAAGTTAATTATGCTTTGGTTTTCTTCATTAAAGGGCTAATATACTCATTCAAGAAAATTTCAAAATAGAAAGACAAGAAAAGGGGAATTGCATGGAGTCTCCTTTCGACCCTAACTCCTTGGGAGACTGCTTATAAATCCTTTTTGTTTAACACGCAGACACTTCTTCACATAGTCACACAATTTCAGAAGCTATAATTTTCTCTCAAGGTTCTAAAAATAACCCTTTTCACTACTGCTGGGTTGTCAATGTAAGCATTACATATGGGTGTAGTATAGCTTCATCTTAAAGGACACGTGCAGTTTACTAAGCCAACAGCTCCCCCGCAGTGCAGTGCTGCACAAAACCTGGGGAAGTTTTTGACAACACACGTGACTTCAGGGGTATCTCACGGCTGTGACACGGGTCCCGCTGCAAACCTTCCAGAGCAGGCTCCCAGACATCAGAGAGTATTTGGGCAGAAAAGTTACACGATGTGGAGACTGACTTCTTGAATGTGAACTTGATTTTTAAGCACCAGGCCTGGTTAAAAAATATGGTGTGTGTTTGAGTTAAAGAAAATCATTGCAGTAAAAGATACATTGGCATTAATCTCCCTCAAAATACTTCTCTGCACTTTGTACACACCTATCCCGTCATTTCTTCCATTTTCTGAAGGACTTCGGGAAGTCCTCTTTTTTGTGAGTGTCTTCACAGTTGCCTCAATATCCTGAATCAATTCAAACCTTTACGGCAATTTCTGCTCAACAACAGCATTGAGGCGTCCACATCCGCCTTCTTCATCGAATCTGTCAGAGTGTGATTTGCAGCTCTTCCCCAAAGTCAAGATGACCAGGAGAGCTGTTCTGAGGGGGATTAGTAACAATGTGTCTTTTACTGGAATACGTTTTCTAAATGTTAAACATTTGCAGTATTTTACATCATACCTCATCATTTTGAGAAAACCTGCCCTTGTTTTCACTATTTCTTTATTGACTCAACCAATACCTAGTTAAGAAGTGTGTCCCGTGAGCCAGGCACCGTGCGGCGTGTTGAAGATGTGGAGGTAAACGAGATAGAAAATATGCTTGTCCTCGGGGACTTACAGATGGGCAGGTGTGTTCTCCGGCTGCCTAGAAACAAGTACTAATAACAAGGAAATGGAGACACTGGGGCTACCGCCGGGCAGGAAGCAGACGGGTGCCCCGGGAGGGAGGGGAGGTGGGGTGGAGAGCAGGAACCAAGCTCAGATAAAGCAGGGTCAGCCCTCCGAAGAAGTGAGGTTCTTCTCTCTGACCTGGAGCTGTCTATGAATCAGCTGGATGGAGGTGACTTTGGACAGGACATGGCCATAATTTTCCTTTTGGAACCGGGAGAGCAGCAGGTGCATCAGAGACCCTTTAAATGGCAGGCAGATTCCATTTTGAGCCCCGATTCCAGTGGTCACTGGCAGTGACTTTGGGCTTGAAGCCAAAGCCCCAGAAGCCTCACTGCCTCGTGTGCACTAGGGGAACGGTGCCTTCCCTGGGGGTGCCACGGGCTCGTCCCACTTGCTCTTAGTTTTATATAATATTCATGGGCACATGTGACCCCACAGGCGCTTCAGCAACAGTCCGTGCAATTGCATCGATAAGGGGGCCGCACGGCTCGGCAGTTCACACTCTGGGATCTGGGGTCTGAAAGCCTCAGCCCAGTTCCGTGACCCGCCAGCTCTGTCCTAGGGCAAATCACCCAGTGTTTGCAAAGTGGGGGTCATTACAGTGCTCAGCTCATTTTACTGTAATGAGGATTAAGTGAAATGACTCCATGTGTGCGCATGGATGTGTGTATTATATGTGTCCAAAAATGTATTTATATATGCAGTATATGTGTGTGCATATGTATAAGCCCACACATACATATATATACACACACTGCATATATTTAAATCTATATTTACATATGCATATACTTTACAGTAGTGCAGACACCCAAGAGTGTAATAAACTGGCCCCATTTGATTTTGTGTGTCCTGCTCCACCAGGATGCCTGGTCAGAGGAATCCACTGTGTGTGTGAAGAACTCTCTCAGGGCACTTGTGGGGCTTTCTGAAAGATCATTGTCTGTGACAAACTGGATCACATTGCTCCAATGTCTGCAGGGCTCTGTGACTGAGGGAACTGGAAAAATGGGCTCTTTATTGCAACTCGTGCAGAAATGGCTTTGATAATGCACGACAGACGCACGTGTACCACATCAGGAAAGAATGTGCTGCTCTGGGTGCCTTCGGGGAAGCCCGGCCAGCCCCAGAAGCAGACTGTGCCCACTTTGCCCAGCCCAGCAGAGCAGGCGCAAACATGTCCGCAGCCACCATGCTGTGACTAAAGCCGGGCAGGACCTGCGGAACGAGGCACGGCCCTCAGCTATTACTCCGAGTCACACTGAACAAGCCCTTTTCTGTCGCGGCTGCTGCCACCACAGTCACCTTCCTCCTCTGTCGTGGCCTGTTTGTTGCTGTTATTTGTGTCAAAGTTACAGATGCAAATATTTGAGAAGCCGGCATTCTGCAACTTTGTTACAGCACAGTGATCCTTCTTACCACTCTCTCCCCACTCGCCTTCTCTAGCAATGACAACCCGTCCATCCCCTTCAGATTATAAATCTGACATTCATTCCTCAGGTGATAGATGTAACCCCTTCCTTACATTTTAGTTTCAGGCTCTCTCTGTTGCTGTCCTGTTACGGAATTGCAGGATCTGGCAGGCTTGTTTCTCCACAGTCCCCAGGAGACACCACGGTCTGCCCTGCTCCTCCGTATTCTCCAGGGAGTACTCCTGTGTCTGGCCAGATCAGTTTTCAGGTAATTATGATTAAGTATCACATGCAGAGATGACCCGTGCAGTGAACCGCATGCTATGTGATGTCTCCTACAACATTTCCACTCCCTAGAATAATAATTATCTTACTTTTTATTGTTGAGGTTTTAAAAAGAAATTTCTCACTAACTCAACTTCAGATCTTTTGCCAACCAAATGAATCCCCTCTGACAGCAGCAAGAGCCACCAACAGTCCCGCCAGCTCACTCTTCTAGGGAGGCCCTCTGGGCGTGTCCCAAGCCACTGTGGTCTACAATGGAGACGGCCGACACCCTCGGCATCACCCCGGAAGCCTCCTGTCTCTCTTCTTCTCCACGGCTCCAGCTTTCTCCATCTTTTTTCTTCGTCCGCCTTGACTGACTTCTTTATTTTAGAGTTTACCTGCTTTTCACCTACTCAAGAGCAGGCGCATGGAAGGCAGTTTTTGCGACCCAGAACCTGTGAAAACATGCGTCCTCACTACGGATGAACATGTCTGCACCGCCTTCCTGCATCTGACCAATCCAAGCTCTTCCCATCCTTCTGCCTTTTATGGTCAGCGGCTCTTCCCTGGAAGCTCATGGGACACGAAATTTATTGGTGCGCTTCTGTTTGAGCCATGGCTCTGAGCCCTGGGTGGGTGCTTCAGTGATTTCTTCCTCTACGTCTTCTCTCCTTCTGGTGTGGCTAAAATTTTTGCATTGTGTCGCCAATTTCCTTATCTTTGCTCTCACGCTTTTTTTCTCATCTTTTTTTTGTGCTTTAAGAAAGAGTACAGAAACTTTATTTTTCAATGTAGCTTACAAGTTTTTCATTTCCGCTTTCACACTTTTAATTTACAAGAGCTCTGTTTGTTTTCTGAATTTAAAAAGTACCTTTTCTTATTTTGCACTTGCACAAATCTTCTCTTATCTGAAAATACTGACTATAGTTATTTTAATGTTTTCTGAACCTCTGTTTATTTCTAGCTCTCTTTTTTGCCACTTGATTGCTTGGACCTTTATGCTGGGCTCCCCAGACGTCCAACGGTCCTTGGTGGTCACCAACCCAGCGGGGAGTGGGTCATGAACATGTGGGGCGTGTCCACACTGAGGTACCCGCTAAGCTGTCGCAGGCAACCACGGGCATCACAATCCCTCTGCTTGTGGCTCCATATATTCCATACAAAGAGCTTACATTTTCTCTGGAGATGCGGGCACAGAGGCTCCATTCTCTGACCCTAGTCGGGATGGGGAGGTGCTCTCTCAGCATCCGGCATATGTAGGTTTAGGAGACCTTGCTGCTGCTGGTGCAGTATCCCAGCCTGGCCAGGGGCGATGACCTTCAGCCCAGGTGCTTCTCCATTACTCTCCTGGGGACCAAGCTGCAGTCTTCTTCCTGGGCACAGAGAGGTAGCCGGCTGTGGCAGTGACACAGAGGAGGGAGAGGCCTGGGCTCTCAGGGCTTCTTAGAGGTTTTCAACCAATCTGCAGCATTGTATCCTGTTTTTCAACCTTCCCCCTTCCCTAGAAACTGCTGCTTATCTGTGAGCCTTTGGGGGTTTCTTCAGTGTCTATCAATCTTGATTCCCCCCATGACAATTTATTTAACATTCAGTTTCTGGAGCCCTGAGCCATTCATCACTCCACATCTTCTTTTCGTCTCCTAATGTGCAATAGTCATTATTCAGTTTCCTCATCCTTATGAATCTAACATTTTTTGAACAATTTCATTAGGATTTTAGAAAGGAGAAAATATAGAAGGGTGTGTGTGTGTATGTGTGTAGCGTGCTTAATCTACCTTCTTCACTTAGAAGTTTAAGGCCTTATCCTTTCCAAGCCTTCTAGAAATTTATGTTAGAAGCAGATTAGGCTGACGCAGTGCAAGACCACAGGTGAACACTTCTGGAGCCCTCTGCCCCGGCCCCACCTGTGGCCAGGAAAGCCCTCAGGATGAAGCCACAGCTTTCTCAGGCCTCTTGCTAAGCTCCTGCTCTGTGGCTGCCTCACTTTGCTCACTGGTGTTGGACACAGCACTGCTGAGCACGGGCAGGAAGATGGGTGCATCCCCGAGGTGAGCACGGGCAGGAAGATGGGTGCATCCCTGAGGAGGAGCAAGTGCTCCAAGCATTTATCCAAAGCCCAGAACCAGCACTGAGGCTTCAAGCAGAATGAGTCCTCCACAATGCACGATGTCCCTCAAAGGATCAGAAGGAAGACAGTGGTGTCCCTCATGCTCCCAACTCGTAGCGAAATAATGTCACTGTGGCCTGCTGATCTGAGACAGGAGGGACAATGCATCCCAGACCTCTGGGGCAGAGAAGCCACAGCCAACCCCAGCCCCGGCCCTGTCCCCAGAGGTTTTTCTCCACCCAGGCAGGAAGGCGGCTGGCTGTTGGCAGGGGATGCAGAAGCAGTAAGAAAGTTCTGCTTTTTATGGTCCCCAGGCACAGCCATTCCCAGTCAATGTCAGGGACAAAATCTTCTCCTTTGTGCCCCTGCCACCCATGCGCCCCGTCCCTGGTGTCCCCACACCGGTACCTGTGGATGATGTGGCACCTCTGCAGGTACTCCAGGGCCAGCGCCAGCTCGCAGATGTAGAGCTTCACGGCGCCCTCTGTGAAGTGCACGTTCTGCTGCAGATGGTAGCGAAGATCCCCACCCAGCAGCAGGTCCACCACCATGAACATGTCCTCCTCGTCCTGGAAGGAGTACCTAGGAGCACAGGGGACAGAGGTTAGGGGGAGGCCCTCAGCAGCCTGAAGATAATGCCCCTGTATTGCAGAAGACAGAACACAGGCCCAGAGAGAGGCAGCGACGTTGCCTAAGTCACAGAGCTTCAGGGTGGAGGGCAAAGGGGGAAAGACTTTCAATTCCCACGCCCCCCGCACATCTTCAGGGTCTCCTTATCCTCAGCGTGCAGAAAGTGAGCAGGGCATCTGGGGTCAGTCCCCAGGCTCTGGCAGGCAGACATTTATTTCTGGTAGTGGGGATATAACTCAGGGCCTTCACACTGAGTTATGCTAGCCCTTTCTATTTTTTATTTTGAGGCAGGGTCTAAGTCACTCCATTGCTCAGGCTGGACTCTAACTCGCAATCTTCCTGCCTCAGCCTCTCAGAGGGATTGCAAGTGTGCGTCAGCACACCTGGGCAGCAGACAAGTTTTAGTCAGCACTGGGCTGCAACCTGTGCCTTCAGCTGTCTTCCGCAGATGCTGTGATTTTTCTGCAGATGCTGTGATTCGACACGGCTATAATTTGTACCTGGAATGTCCCCAAAGGCTCTCGGGCTAAAGGCTTTTTCCCAGTCTGGGGCTCTACTGCGAGGTGTTGGAGCCTTTAGCGGGAGGGACTGGCTGGCAGGAGGAGGAGTGGCTTCAAAGTGGATATTGAGACCCAGCCCCTTCCTCTTTCGCTTTCTGGCTGAACCGACACGCCTACATCGTGACATAGACGCTGACCAGGCCCAAAGCAGCAGGCTGCGTGGCCACAAACTGAAACGTCGAAAACCAGAGCTGGAATAGCACTTTGCTCCTATGCTGATCACCTCAGGTAGTTTGTCACAGTGATGGGACGCTGACTGATGCACATCAGGACTTGCAGTTTCTCACAGCGTGTCCTCCTCAACTGTCCCTGTGTTCTGGTCTGTACACTGTGCTCAGCTGGGAGTGTGCTCCTGGAGCCCCTCAATGCAGCAGTGCTCTAGGACAGCCAGGTCCAGGCATTGAGAGAAGTGGGGCATCCCGAGCCACAGAAAGAGACCCTGAGAGGAAAACCGAAATGGTCTGGCCGTCAAGCCCAGCCGGGCTCCCAGGGACAGCCAGCCCTGGTGGCCAGCCATGTGTGAGCCCCTGGACATTCCTCTGCAGATGCCTGACCTCACGTGGGGCGAAAGACCCACCCAGCTGAGCCCAGCCAGCCCATGGACCATGAGGTTGAAATATTTAGTGTTTTTGAGCCAGTATGTTTTAGGTGGTATTTAAGTTTTTTCTTTTGTTTCTGAACAGAAAATGGGTACAATACTGAATTCACTTTTTAAAAGATTGCATTTGGGCTTCCTAAGGACCGAGGAGCTAGCACACAGAATCTGAGCTGTTGTTAAGCAGTTGTAGAACAGCATCTGACATTGCAGAATGTTGTAACGTTCCTTACAGATTCGTGGAATGTAAGCGTGGAATCCTGTAATAGAATCCCAGAATTACGGAACGCGATCTGGAAGCTGGGACCTGCGTCTCAGATCTCTGAATATCAGGCCTGTACCATTCTCTTCATTCAATAAAAGAGCACAGGGAGACCCAGAGGGAAGGAGGGACAGAGGGAGGGCCACAGTCAGGCCGGGGACAGGAACTCCCGCACCCCATGATTACAGCACTGTGGGGGTCGTTGTGCGTGTTTCAGTGACCCAGGCCAGCAGCCCCGGGGAGGGGTCTGACCCATGATCTGGTCACAGGAGAGGTGACAAACCACCTCTGAACAGACTGGAAGGACCTTGAGGGTCGTCCAGCCAAGAAGCCACATGTGATGGCGACTTGAGGTCAAAGAGGGCTTGCACGGTTCCCCTTGTCCATCCCCCCTGCTGCTTCTGACTGTCTGGGATAAAGGCCAGAAAGAGGGGGCTCTTCACTGTGCCCCCAAATCATGAGTTTTGTGGATGTTTACTGAGCACCTACTTGTGACAGGCATTGGGCTCTGCTGGGCACTCAAGGCCCCTGGAAGAGGACTCGGCTGACCGAGGCCAGCACCCCGGCTGGAGCTCCAGAGTTCCTGGGGGCCACTGAGGTGTGGGAGGGATGCAGCCAACTCTGATTAGGTGGGTGTGGGTGGGAGAGGACTCTAGGTCAGGGGCAATAGCGGGGCTGTGACTCAGACAGAGGAGGAGTCGTGGCCCACTGTTCACACACTAAACAAAGGGTGGTGAGCCATCTTCGTGTTGTCACGGATGAGCAAGAGTGAGGTAAGTACAGCTTATTCATGGAGAGGAGAGACGGAGACATAGTGGGCAGGACTGGTCACTGAGAAGCTAAAGGAGAACTCTGGAGTCACGTGTTTGTCTCATATCAGGCACTTGATTAATCCCTTAGTGATTCCTCCCAATGCTTTTGCTCTGTTGCCCCAGGCTTAAATGAAAATAACCATCTCTTCTACAAAAAACTTCCATGTTTACATTACAGTGATGCCTCAGTTTACAAACGCTTCTGTTCGTGAGCAATTTGGTTTGCACACAGAAACGTTCAGCAAAATTTTACTTCTGTTTGCAAATTCCACTGGGTGAGGAACATGACTGTGGGTGTCTTCCTCAAAATTGTTTAATGAGTTAAGTTCATGAACCGAGGCATCACTGTACTCCAATATTTATGCTTATTTCTTTTTCTTATCTTGTATCAGTATTTAAGGCTTTTAATAAAACTTTGATTATAAGAGGTGATGGTGGGCACATTAATCTTCTATCGAACTTGAATAAAGTGTTTCATTACTAAGCAAATTGTTTGCTGTATTTGATGAAGATCATTTGTCCAGATAAGAAAGCTCTTTCCATACTTCTAAGAATTTTTATTATGAGTGGGTGAAGTTTTTTTTTAAATTTAAACTGTCTTTGCACTGCTAGACTAAGTCTTACCTATTGATAAACACACGCATGCACACGTTTACATTTCACACAGATTTCATTTAGGATTGCGGCATCCGATATTCCAAGGGACTTAGCCCTTATTTTTCTATTTCCATTGTCCTGGCCCAGCTTTGGTGTCCACGGTAGTACTGACTTAAAAGGGTGGAGCTGTCACCTGGTCTCCTTGTTGGTACTTTAGAATAGTGTATGAGAAACCACATGTGTTTGTAGACAGCCTGATCTCATAGTGTCGTCCGTTCCCCCACAGCTAACTCATTTGAGATTCTGCCTCCTTGCTTAATGTGCTCCTCTTGTTACTAAAGATGATTCATACTCCTTTTACTCAACAAAGAGCTGGGCAAATAAATGTCCCTGGCTGAGTGGGATGCATGCATATCACGCTGGTCCCTGGCTCAGGGGAGGCCAATGATCCATAAGGGCCTTGTGGGGTATTCCCTGTGACACACATGAGGATGGCGAAAGAAAAGCCTCCTTCCTTTAGGTCTGCTAGGCTACAGGCTATGACTGAGAGCCTGCCCAGGACCCTGCTACCCCACATATGGGCAAGACTTCTCTGTAGAGTGAGGCCGCAGACGAACAAGCAGGGCCGGGGGCTGTACACGGAGACAGGTGCTGGTGGAGGTGCCGTTCCAACCTGGCCAGAAGAAAGGTTCACTCCTGAACTTTACATGTACATGGACACAGACTATGGCATTTTGATTTAAGCCATTTTTACACTGTGCTACTATCACTTGGAACTTGTCTTAGGCTGTTTTCCATTATTATAACACAATACCAGAGAGTGGGTAATTTATAGAGTAGAGGTAAGTTATTTAAGATTCTGGAGGTTGGAAGGTCCAAGAGCATGGTGCAGACATCTGGTGAGGGTCTTCTTAACATGGCAGAGGGCATTCCACGGTAAGACACAGAAAGCTTGCCAGGGCTGGTCTCGCTCCCTCTTCTTCTAAAGCTACTAATCCCATTGTGGGGACCCCACCCACATCTCATCTAATCCTAACTGCCTTCCAAAGGCCCCATCTCCAAATGTCAATAATTTTGACTTTTGAGGATTGAGTTTCCAACACATCAACTATAGAAGGATGTGGTCAGATCACAGCAGAACCAAAAGAGTCATCTGATACACCTTTTCATGTATTGCTATTGTACAGAAGAGTTTTAGATGTCCAAAGAGAAACCACAAGATACAAATACAATCTGCCTTCCACAGATGCCCAATTTATATTCTAGTAGACGGTGGACTGTTGAAACTTCACACTAACAATCAGTGTGCTCCACAATCTTGATCACTGCCCGACTGTCAAAGGGCACTTCATTCAATATTCCGTCAGAACTCTTTGGAGGAGCACCATGAATTTTCAGAAGGAAACTTGCAGACTGGGATGAATTCCAAAGAGGAAAAGGGAACGATACCAAGATGCAAGGAAACAATAATTTAAGCAATAATTCAAGTTGTGATTTTTTTTCTTGCTATGGATTCATATTTTGCTCTGGGCAATGATCCCTACCTGGCCAAGGAGACTCAGTGTTATTGTTGGTGAACAGAGACTGTCCTTTATGTCATTCTGCAGCATTATGTCTTTGCTTTTTTGCTTTATTTTGGGCTAGAATTATGATCATGTTCTCATTATAGTGCCACACACTGTCATCGAGATGATGGAGATCACAGATAAGGAAGCTGTGCTCTCCAGTAACATGACCACTGAGAAATCTGGGTAATGAGGCTGCCCTTGCAGGAGCACAGAGGGTTGTGAGCTGGGAGGGCATGCATCCTGGCCTGGCTGTTGTAATACACCAGTGTGAAGAATGCAATGCTTGTTCACTACACATTTTTCATTAAAAAATTTATTAATTTCCTACTTTGCCTGCCAAAGGACTCAAGTGACTTACAAAATTCATAACATGATAAAATTAAGAATAAGTAAAACAAAGATCAGGTCAAGGGATGAAAAAGAAATCCAAGTAAATGGAGGTAGGCAAAATATCTCCAATGTATGCCAAAGATCTTGTATGCTTTGATTCTTAGCTATTTAACATCCGGAAAGAAAGGTGTTGGGGCCGGGGTGGAGCTCAGTGGCAGAGTACTCGCCTGGCATGAACAGGTCCTGAGTTCCAACCCAGCCCCACTGATCAAGAAATAAAATGAAATAAAAGAATGGTGCATACGATTTGAGTGTGGCTAGTGAGGCCTAACTAGCCCAGCCCTAAGTTCATAAAAAAGAAAAAAAAAAAGGAGAGAAGAAAGGAGCTAAAAATAGCCTTGTCTGGTAAAGAAATTCAACAATGGCAAGCCAGACTCACTGTCAGCTCATATTATACAAGTAAAAAGGAGATAATCAAACCAGAATGGTGCTTGATAGGTAGAAGTCTTTAATAACATTTTTAATAACATTCACAATAATAAGCTTTTCTTGTCTTTTTCTTTTTCTTTTTAAATTTGACTTGAGCCACCAAGGTCCTCCACTCCTTGAACATGATGGCTCTTATTGTTCTTCCTGCTGGGCTGATTCTCATCTCCTGTCTCCTTCCTGAGAAGCCGGACAGAGCTGGTCAGCTGCCTTCTGCCTACACAGGTCCAGGTGACCATGTAAGGGGATACTAGATGACCAGCTCGTGGCCAGCTCTTCGGGCCAAGGCAGGAGAAGCAGTGGGATGAGGTCCAGGCGAGTGGAGTGGCAAGTTCGAGTCCCCACTCATCAGCTACCCAAAGGGGCGGGGGAGACCCCACAGGGCGGTGCAGCCCATGTGTGTCTGCAGAGCACCCTTCTTACAGAGAAGGAGTTTACTGATTTTAATTCATAGCCTTCAGGCTGCTAAAGGATCTACAGTGGCTGAAATAGGACAAGTAGGAGTGATGAAAGTGGAACAAGGGGGAGGCAAATGTCCCATTCACTGGGATAAGAGCCTGAGCTTGAAGCAGTAGCATCGACCCCTTTGCAGTGCAAAGAAAACCACGGGCCATGTGGAAAGGTGATCGGCTCCCGGTGCTTGATGAGTGAGGTGCAGCCAGACTTGGGCCGTGTTCTGAAAGAGATCTATAGCTTGCGGTCTCTTAGCAGGGCACTGTCTGACGAGAGCGTGGGGATGCCCCTGATGGCGACTCTCCTATGTTGAGTGCTTCCTGTGTGACAGGCATGGTCCTGAGGGCTGTCGGCACCACTGACTGAGACTCTGGGCTCTGTGCGAGGTCCTCATGCTTCACCTTTCCACACCTGATGGCGGTATTGTATCTGTTTTACAGGTGACAGGCGAGATTCAGAGAAGCTGAGGAACTCACCTGCTGTCATACTCAGCTCTTCTCTGCCCCGGCTGCTGCGAACTCCTTTAGCACAGGCCCTTTCCGCCCTCCCAGGGACCCTTCCCCTCGACCTCACAGTGCACACAGCCGGCTCAGTCTCAGAGATGTGGCTCCCCCCACTTTCCTCTCTCTTGGGACATAAGCACCCTCCACTGAAATCAGCGTCCTACTCAGGAAGCCAGCCGATCTCCGCGAAGACACCAACCGAAAGCTGATCTTCTGCAAGTTTTAAAATGGGAAAAATTGCAACGCATTACCTGTATCGACCCAAGCTCCTCAACCCACTTTCTTATACTACAATGTAAACACAATGAAATAGGCCAAAGACCCATATGTTAATATGTAAAATGCTTTAAACTTTCCATCTTGATGTTGTTTTGGTTTTTCACAGTAACGGCCTCTCTTACCCTCAGCTGTACCTAAGACTCACATTCCCTTTGGAAATCGATGAATAGTGTGATTTTTCAAACTGACTACAATTGGTCCCGAGATGTCATTAGTTGTATGTGGTATGTAACTTGAGATTTTCCATGATGTTGCCTTCTTTAAAATGTTGTATTGAGTTTTAGGGTGGTAAGTATGTTTTTGCAACATAAAAATAGTTGAAAATGCATCTGTGGATACACACAGGGTGGGGCTGTGTGAAATTGCTGTGGGTCCATCCCTTGTCCATCTTGCTGTCCCCTCTTCTCATCACATAGTCTCAGCTCATAACACAACTCAATGGACAAGCCTCCTTTACCACCTGGCTTTAGATACCTCACTCCTTTCTGGTAACTTACAGTTCCAAACCATTTCAGCTTTTCTTTATGATATTTACCCTTATCTGAGACAATCTGTGTCCTCATGTGTCTGACTGTGTGCTGGCTGTCCCTATACCACACGCGCACACACACACACACACACACACACACACACACACACAAGCCCTGAGTGCCTAGCCTCCGTCTCTGCCAGTATCTCAAGCTTGAACACCAGAAATTCTGGAGGCCTTGGAAAAACAGATTTCTGGGCTCCCACTCTGAGCTTCTGACTTGGCTGGTCTGAGGTGAACCCTGACACTTGCCACTCCTAAAAGATTCCCAGGTTAGGCTGAAGCTATTGGTGCAGGGACCATGCTCTGAGAAAAACTGGTCTATGTTCTTCATTGTTCCATCTCAAACAATGAGACAAATGCGTGCTGGGCACTGTAGTCTTTTAAGTCAATAAACTTTTAACTCTTTGCCATCATTCAGGCTCAAATCCAGTGTCATCTTCCCTGGAGCACTTCCCAGGAGCTCTCCATGGTAGTACATGCCTGATCCCATAATCCTCCAGGGGCTGCTGAGGGCCTGGTCCAGGAAGAGTGTTGATGGAGTGTTGCTTCAGTGGTTGGACTTGATGTCATCTTTAAATATTTTTGCAAGTTTTACATATTTTTAACATTTTAAAATGTGCATATAAAATATAGACAGAATCCTAATGCACACATATATATGCTCCATCAAAAGTAAACAGATACTACATTTTGCCCTGTTAATATCAGCCCCCTTTGAAAAATAATAAAAATCCTATGCCTTACCATATCCTCTCCTTCCTTTACATATTCATTCTAGAGATAATTAGCATTCTAAGTTGGGCTATACCATATATATTTTTTCTTTTAGCACAATATATGGATCCATAAATGATGTGAAATGGTAAAATAGATAACCATATATGGTTTCATATAACACTGAGTTAATGAATCTTACTGCAGTGCTTAACATATGAATAAATACTCAATAAATGTTACCGAGTATTATCACTACTTGGTGACTTATCTTTCCTCTTGGCTAATTCTTTTGCAATTTATCCCTGATACATGTAGGCCTGTTTAATTTAGTTACTGTCCTTAACACTTTTAAATTAACCAATCCAATAGGTGGTTTTAATTTGCATCCACTTGCCTAATGCCTGAAAAAGATAAACACCTTTTCATTTGTTTACTTGTATGAAATGTCTGTTCATGTCTTTCTTCTCATTTTCTAATTGGAGTGGTGTTAAGGTTTGTGTCTTGATGTCCTCCCAAAGCCTCATGCAGTCATAGGTGGGGCTTCTTCAGAGGTGGCTAGATCTAGAGTGTGTGATTATTAAATTAGTCCACTGCTTGGTTTGGCATAGTTCTGCTGGGATCAAGGGTGTGATACTAGGATTAGGGTGCTGGGATTAGGGGTGGGAGTGCTACCCACCCTGAGGGCAGAGAGCCTTTATAAAATATAAGGGACAGAAAGAGGCTTGTCTATCCCCTCCTATTTTGCTTGCCTTGCTGCCTTCTGCCTGTCTGCCTGCCACCCTGCCTTGGAGCCAGCTGATTGTGGACTGAAACCCCTACAAACTGTGAGTTGAATACACCTTTCCTCCCTTTACTTTGGGTGTCAGGTATTTCGTCTCAGCAACAAGAGAAAGCTAACTAAGACAAGTGGCTTTTACTTTTTTTGGTGTTGGGGACTACACTCAGAGCTTTGCACATGCGAGGACAGTGCTCTACCATGAGGCCCCATCCCCAGCCTTAACTAGATTTTTAAAAATTTCATTGAGTTTTGAGAATTCTTTATATACACAGATAAAATTCTTTATCAAATATATGGCTTGCAAAGATCTTTTCTAGGACAAAAAATTTTAATTTAAATGTCATCTAACTTATCAATTTTTACTTCATGGATCATACTTTCCAGTGTTAAGTCTGAAAACTCTTCGCCTGGCCATAGGTAACGAAGATACTCTCTTAGGATTTTTCCCCTAAAATTTATATTTAATTCCATGATTCACTTTGAGTTTTTTAAAGATATGAAGTGCGAGGTTTGGTCATGATTATTTTTCTGCCCGGCAGCTGTCCAGTTGGAAATATTCCTTTCTAATGTGTACATCTTCTTTCCCTTCATTTATTTGTTGGAAAAGTGCCCTTTCTTCATTGTATTCATTTTGAAACTTTGTCAAAAATCAGTTGGATATACAAGACATTCCTTGTTTAACAACCGAGCTCTGTTCATGCAACTGGATCATTAAATGAATAAATCATTAGATGAGGAATTGTGTAGAGTGTGTTACATTATAATAGTCAGAACAAAGAAATTGTCAAAGTAAACTCCAATTTGATGAATTTGCTTTCATTTGCATAACTCTTAGATGCAGTACTGTAATGTATGACAGAACAAAACTACGATACTATATTGTATAGTACAATCAGCAACAGTTACGGTATCGTACTGTAGAAGAAGCCACTGTAAGGCCACACTGCCACTCAAGTTCCTGTATTGTAAGACAAAATGAGGGTCATAAGTCCAAGCATGCCTCAGTCATAAGTCCAAACAGTCATTAAACAGGTAGGCCACTGAACAAGGAATATGTGTATTGCATTGTTGTCTGGGTCCTGCTCCACTGATTTGTGTGTTATCCCTCTTCCAATTACAGTCTGGAGCACTGTAGCTATATAATAAGCCTCAACAGTGAGTAATGACGCCACCTATTTTTTCCTCTTTTTCAAAATTGTTGAGTGTGGAATATAGCTATTCTAATATAAATTATAGAAGAAGTTTAAGTCTACAATAAGACTCTTCCTGTATTTTGATAGTAATTGTGTTAAGTCACTTGGAAATGAACTGCCATATTTACTATGTTAATGCTCCCAATCCATGGACACGGTATGCCTCTGCATTTATTTCTGTCATCAGTTTATCTTCAGCATATAGATTGTGTAGATATTTTTATTGGATGTATATCTAAGTATTTCATTATCTGTGGAGTAATGAAATATAAATGTACTTTAAGCCTTTTTTATTTTTTGGTTTCCACATGCTTCTTGTTAATATACAGAAATGTCACTAATTTTTATGTTACTCTTATATCTTGCAACCTTGTTGTCGCAGTTCTAGGAGCTAAAATCTAGATCTATCCATTAAACCTTACTTCCAGGTGACATGACAGTTTATGTAGGAAGTCTCAAGGAATTTACTAAAATAAAATTTTTGTAGAACTAGTAAATTTCTATAGCTATACAATTCAAATATATTGAACTGTATATATATTGAATATACATATGTGCTATATGCATTCATATCATCTGAAAGGAGTGGTTTTATTTCTTTCTTTGTAATCTCTATGCATTATTTTTTTCTTGACTTATTCCAGTGTCTAGAACTTCTAGTAGCTGAATAACAAGCAATGAGAGTAAACTTATTGCTTCTGCCCAATCTTAAGGGAAGCCCATTCGTTCCTTCACCATTTAGTATGATGTTAGCTATAGGTTTTCTGTATATGCTCTTTATAGATGAAGATGTTCCTCTCTATCCTAGATAAATAAGGAAATAGAAGAACTGAATTACACTACAGACCAAAAATTCAAATATACATATTCTCAAGTACACATAAAATATTGTCAGGGGTAGAACATGTGCTGGCCAGAAAACACACTTTGATAAATTTGAAATGATTTAAGTCAAAGTATATTCTCTGATTATCATGAGGCTGACATAAAATATCCTTAGAATAGACTACTTTAAACCATAACAATTTCCTTCTATCGCATGCACAACTTTATATTTTTGCTCTCCCTCATCTTTTATAATTTGATGTCAAAACTTCCATTTATTTTTGTAATTTAGGTCCTTTAATTTAGTGCAACTACAGGAAGTAGCTTTTAAATAGTTTTGTCTTCTAATTTTCCTAGGAGGGATAAAATTGTTTTCTACACCACTCTGAGAGCTGTTAGAGAATTCTGAATATTTCTATTACTTATACCTTGAGCTCTTTACTTAAATTTTTGTTGTTAATTATCAGCTTTTTATTTCAGCTTAAAGAACTGCCTTCAGTAATTCCTGTAGAGCAGACCTTAGTTTTACTTCATCTAAGGTCTGCATTTTTTTTTTCATCTTAGTTTTTATTTCTCCCTCAGTTTTGAAGGACAGCTTTACCAGATAAAGTACCCTTGGTTGGCTGGTTTCCCCCAAGCACTCTGAACACACTGTACCCCTCTCTCCTGGCCTGCAGGGCTCCCACTGAGGAATCTGCTGAGGGTCTTACTGTGGCTTCTTTGAATGCAATGTTTCCTATTGCTGATTTCAGTTCCTCTTGTTGTCTTTGATTTTTTGATAATTTGATGATGGGGTATCTTGGTGAGCTCCTTTTCGGGTTGACTTTGGTTGGTGTCCTCTGAGCTTGCTAGACTTGGATGGTCTTCCACATGTGGGAGAATTTCAGTCACTATTTCTGTAAACATACCTTCTAGGGTCTTTTTCTGTCTTTCATGAATTCCTGTCCTGTGAAGGTTACCATCTCTCATGGTGTCCCATAATTCCCACAGGTCTTCATTCTTTTTCTTTGTGCACCTCTGCCTAGATAATATACACAATGAGGTAGAATTCAGCCCTAAAAAGTTAAATTCCTTCCATTTACAAAGCATCCATGGATATCGAGGACATTATGCAAAGTGAAATGAGTCTGGAAAGACAAACTGCATGTGAAATCTAATAAAGTTAAAGAGAAGTAGAGGGTAGAATTATGGTTATCAGAGACTTCAGGGTAGTGGAGGAGGAGCTGTTGATGAAAAGATGCAAAATTTCACATGGCCAGGAGAAAAGGGTTTTGAGATCTACTGCACAGCAGTATATATAGTCAAAGACAATGTATTATCTATTTCATAATAGCTTACCATAAAACTTCAAATGTCTCAGCATAAAAACTGATAGGTAAGTGAGGTGATAGATGTGTTTGTTAGTTTGATTTAATCTCTATTGAATATGTATCTAAATATTACATCATATCATCTAAATGTATATTATTAGTAGTAAAAAACAATATTGACAGGACTTTTTAAAAACTGAAAATATTTCAAAGAACATGAAGACATACACAACATGTGTATATGTCATTTGTAAATAATAAACAAGTGGTGTAGCCACTATCCAAATTAAGAAGCAAAAAGTGTCCTATAGACCCAAGCCCTTGGGTCTCTCTCCTCAACTATATCCTTTCGTCTTCCACCCCCAGATGGAAATTATGTCCTGAACTTTGCATTTATCCTTGTCTTGCTCTTAAGTGGCATTCATACAACTGTGCATGTATGTAAAATGTGTGCCTGGGCTTAGCATCGTCTAGAATTCCCCCTGTGGCGTTATTACCCTGCAGCACTCTTTGGTCATGATCCAGGTGACACAGCTCCAGGCCCCCGTGCTCAGGAGGGAGACTCCTGGGGTATCGCAGCCGCAGGTTACTTTCTCCCTTACAACCCTTCATCAAGTCCTTCCTGTGTCTTGTGCTGGTGGACAGATGTCCTGCATTTTGGTCAATACTTCATGAAGGCACAGCTTTCTGAAGGGCCCCAGTTCATATAAAGTTCTCAGCTCACACTCCCTGTCTCCTCTCTTACCCCAGGCGAGTGATGAACTCCAAGTCCCAAGATAACAGAGACCAGACGCTCCCTGCTCCCAGCCCCTGGCAGCTGCAGCCTCAGCTGACCTCCTGGTACCTGGTTTTCAGAAGCCTCCTTGCCTCCTGCACATGAAGATTTTTCCTTTCTTCCAAGCTCTATTCTGGACTGAAAATAATTTTTTAAAATGTGTTTCCCCCTCAGCATTACTTGGTGTTTTTATGGACAGGCCCATCTCCTTGCAGCCAGAAGTGGACGCCACCGAGTTGTCATAAACTGTGTCTGCTCTTCCCCCACTCATCTCCCCGGGATCCTTCTTCAGCTACTGGACACCCTGTCCCTGATCAGCAGCGACAGCTACTGCGAAGCGTGGCTTCTAAATCGATGGCCCTGCTCTAGGGCCGACTGGGGCAGCTGTGTGGTAAGGCGTCACACTGAGCATGGAAACCACTTCCCTTCTGAGCTCGCTCATTCGTTCATGGAACAACTGATTGATGAATCAGTGCTAAGTGACAGATGAGGCTTAGCGTGGCCAGAAATACTATTCTTGTGGGTGGTCAAAGACAGCCTCCAAAAGGACCAGATTTCTGGTTATCAGTAACACACAGTTTAAAAAATCTGTGTCTATCAATATAACCACTGTAAATATGAAAGAAAAATAAAAATGTGAAGACTCTTCCATAGCTTGGCACAGACCATCTATGGACGAGCTGCAGAAGTAGAAGCTATGAGGAGCAGCTCTTTATATTACCTTTTAATTTTCTGATTAAAATGCATCCTATTAATATACACATTACAGCAGGGTAGGCAGGAGAAAAGAGACCTTGCCCACATTTTACAAATGGAGACAATGAGTCCAGGGGAGCATCCAAAGGGACACAAAGCATCCAAGACTGCAACTTGTCACTTCCGGCTTTGGCTGACCCACCAGAGCCCCATTAGGACGATGCTGTGAAATTCCGACACTTCAAGGCAATTTAAGAAGAGGTACTGGCTGCATCCCAAGGATACTCCAGACAGCTTTCTTTTTCTGGGAACGACCCGCTTTCAGATAGTTCCCCCATGTCTTTTACTAAACATAAAAAGCCAGATACGCACTGGTGCAAAGAATAAGTCCCATGAAGTTGGCACACTGAAGCAAGTTCTAGAACACACAGCATCCCCTCTACCCACAGCCTTCCTGAGATGAAAAATTAAATGTTACCTGTCATTTAAACAAGTAAGGAAGCCGGCCCAAACAACAAAGCTAAGCAAATGCTAGGTGTAGCATGAGGGTTTGGAGTTGGGAAGAACAAACTCCAGGAGGCGACAGTTCTCTTGAGAAGACGCTGCATTCCAGAGTGTGGGCGCTGGGTTGGATGGGAACCAGCCCACGTGAACAGCGGCGAGTGGGGTTCGTAGGAGATCCTGTGTCCCAGCCAGCTGAGGGGGAAGCGACACCCTGCAGCCTCCTGTGCAGGCAAGTTGGTGTCAAAGAAAGGAACGAGGGCTGGGCATTTGTGTCCACGCTCTGTTTCCCTTCTTGGTAATGGGATTAAAGTGAGGAGCAATCACAGGGCTGTTATGAAAAGCCACAGAGAAGATACCTGTGCTGGACCCTGGTAGACACCATTATGATTCTACTAAAATAGTAAATTAAAGAAAAAAGAATCCCCGTGTTTTAAATCCTTTGGTTTTCTCCTTGCCAAAGAACCTGCTCAAGACCTATAACAGTTCTTCCATTCCATTTCCTTCACGATTTAACCTGAGGCCGGAAACATCAGATTCTCTTCACATGGCTGCCTGGAAACTTTAGAATGGAGTCTTGCATGACGAGGGGGGCCGTCCAACAGAGGGCTTGGGGTACCCCCCGCAAAGTAGGATGCACACTTAATGAGTCGGCATAAATTTTTTAAAAAGATGAAATCTTCGTAAAAACCAGTATCATTTAACATGTGGACTGACTGTGTTCCCACTTTGCTCTTCAGTGAAGATGTTTTGGTGCCCCTACGGCAGGCACCCAAAGAGCTGGCTGCTGCATGTTGCAGACTGGTCCTGCTTGAAACCCTAAAACCTCTTCTCAAGGGTTCCTTGAGCCCTGGGATGTGGGTCCTTCCCTCCCTCCCAGCCCCCCTCCCCTGCCCACCAGTGTGAAGCACACTCAGAGAGGTTCTGCTCGCGGGGTACCCCCCAGAGCGGCTTCCAGTTCATCCCTCCATCCATTCTGCAGAGGTTCTCGGGGCACCTGTACAGCCCAGATGCTGCAGACACTGGTGGGGAGGGACGTGAGCCAAGATCTACAGAGCAAACACGAGTTGGCCAGAAAAGGACTCACGGGGCCTCAAGGGACAGTGAAGAGGCAACCCCAGCCTGGGTGAGGGTGCGTCTCCTCTGAGAAGGAATCTTTACATACCCCTGCCCCAGTCTGGGTTAGAGAGCACCCAGGCAGGGACCACAGTAAGAAGGTATTAGCATCAAAAGTGATTAGTGACAGTTTTAAATAAAACAGACTTCTGAGATCAGACCTACCATAAAATTCGATCTGACAAATTGGAACACAGTCAATGCGCTGTATCCATGATGGTGGAACCTGGGCAGGAAGTGGTAGGCAGATGCCACGACATCCCTTAACATCACACAGTCAGTTTCTGTCTGAGGATCTCCTGCCCTTCACTGGCCCCACCGTTGGCAGCTCAGCTCCATGAGAGGGGCAGAGGCTTCGGCCAAAATCTACTGACCAGCTGTTGTAGGCCTATTCTGGACTCCATTTTGTTCCATTGGTACCAACGTCCATCTTGATGCCAATAAATCTGGAAACTAAGTGGTATTAATTTTGTAACTATATTCATACTATTAAAAGTTATTTTGGCTCTTCTAGGTCCTTTAGATTTCCACATAAATTTGAGAATCTGTTTTGTCAATTTCTCTAAGTTTGCTGGGATTCTGATGGAGATTGGGTGGAGTCTATGGATCACTTGTGGGAGAATTGACAGTTTAGCAATATTGAGTCTTGAGACTCATAAACATGCTACATATCTCCACTTAGGTCTTGACATGTTTATTCACTTTATTCCTAAGTGTTTTATTATTTTGATGATACGATAAATGGCGCTTTTAAAATTTCAATTTCTGATTGTTGGTATATAGAAATATAATTTTTGTATTTTGATCTTAGCTTCAAATTTGCTAACTTCAGTAGTTCTATTTTGTAGACTTTATTGTACTTAATTTTTATCCTTTTATTAGCATGTGTTTGTAGTCCAAGCATTTTTGTTGGATTTAATATAAACAATGTAATCATATCCTTGCAAATAAAGAATGTTTATTCATATTTCCAGTCTGAATGCGATTTGTTTCTCTTTGTTGCCTTTTCACAGCGGCAAGAATCACAAGCATGGTGTTCAATGGGGGCAGTGAGTGGATGTTTGGTCCAGATTTTGAGGAGAAACATCACAAGTTCCCCATTTGTCTGACGAGCCCTGTAGCTTTCTCTAGATGGTTTTCACTGAACTGAGGACTTTCCACTCTATTCCAAGTTTGTTAACAGTTTTTACCAGGAACAAATGTTGGATTCTGTAACTCCAGAAATGATCATGTGGTTTTTCTTTTTTAGTTTGTGTGTGTGTGCTGAGTTGACTTTATAGGTTTCGAAATGTTGACCCAACCCTGAATTCCTCATTTAAATCTCACATGGAAATTATGTACGATCCTTTTCGTGTATTGTCAGGTTTGAGTCTCTAAAATTTTGTGAAGGATTTTTGCATTTATGTATCTGAGGCATTCTGATTTACAGTTTTATTTGCTTATGTCTTTGGTTTTCCTACCAGGGTAATGTTGGACTCACAGAATGAGCTGGGAGGTATTCCCCTTTTTGCTATGCCTTCAAGCATACTAATAGATTTTTTTTTTCTGTAGTGGCTAAGCTGCTATTAAACCTATCTATCCAGTGTGTTTTTCAAAACAAAAATTCCAGATTTCATTTCTAGACGTTTGATCTAGGTCTCTGAAAAATATTTCCCACATCTTGACTTACTTTTGAATGTGTAGAATACAGTTACAAGAGCATTTTAATGTCCTTGTCTGCTGAAATTTACATCATTTTGGTCATGATGCCTTGTACATTCCTGCTTTTACACAAGCTGGACGCTGTGCACTTTACCTTTCTCTATTCCTGAAAATAATCCCGTGCTTTTTTTGCAACGGTGTTTCATTCACTTGGAAACAGTCTGATCCTTCCAAGCCTTGCTTTGTGTTAGACAAAACCTCTGGAGCGGCACGTAGGCTGACGCTTCGTATTCCCTGCTCCTTAGACCCGGTGCCCTCTGAACTCTGCGGCTTTCCAGGCCAGCTGGTGGGTGCAGCACAGTGCTCAGCCTGTGAGAGCTCTGCCTCTATCCAGTCCTTTCCCTGCCACATGTAGCTTCTCCCGTACACCCCAGTCATCCCTCAGCAGAGTGCTCAAGGTAGGTCCTCTTCATATTTCCAGGGCTTTATCTAGTGCATGCTCTCCTCTCTGCAGCTCTGTCCTAGGAGGGAGCTCTCCCCACCAGTCTTCCTAGAGTCTCAATCTACCTGTCCCGTCTACTCAGGGAGACCCCAGACTCCCCTCTGAACCCGGCTGCTCCCTGTTATACCATCTTGACCAGAGGCAGAAGCCTGTAGCTTACGTTCTGATGTAAAGGAGATTTCCCAAAGGAAATGTTTGTGGAATTAACAACCTCAGCTGGGAAGGTACAGGGACATACAGTGAAGAGGGCAGAAAGGTCCCCGCTCTGCCGAGCTTGTGGTTTAGTGAGAATGACAGTCAACCAACATAAAGTGTGCAATGGAGGAGTGTGGCACTGTGCTCAAACACTGCGGGAAGCGTCAACAGGAGTTGCTCCCGACCCTCCTCCCTCCAGGATGGTACAACCAGCAGAGACATTGGGAGGAGCAGGGAAGGCTCCTAGGCCGGCTACCGGGCCATAGTCCTCCCTGTACCACGTCCCCGGCCACCTCCACCCTGTGTCGCCAGCGGTGCTGGGAGCTCAGTCAGCACCTGTCCCCCTCCCACCCCCAGAAGGGAAGCAACGGAGCTCCAAGCCATTGGGCAGCTGCCGCATCGTCCAGAGACGGAGAGTTGGGTAATGGATAAGCATTCAAATACGCTTTTTACTGGAAAACGTGGTGCAGACAACATGTCCCATGTGGGTTGGCGTTTACAGTAATAAATGGAACCATTTTCCAGTTTCCTTCCCCCACATGCTAGCTCAGTTTGTCTGCTGTCTACACTTGGGCAGTGACACTGGATGAGACACGAGAACCAGCATACAGGATGGATGAATAAACTTGATTTTATTCCCAGCTGTGTGATGTCACCGTGTGACCTTGGACACGTTGCTCAACCTACTCAATACTTGGCTTCCTTGCCTGTGATATGAAGATGCTCTTGCATCTTTGCATGCTGCCAACAGGGCCACAAATGACCACGATGGTGGTAAGGGTGTCCTTCCCTGTCCCAGCATGAGGGTCTGGCACACGAACCTCCATGAGGGGCCGGGGCCCCGAGCTGAGACTCAGGGAAAGCATGGCAGAGGAGGGAAGGAATCAAGGTCACAGGCTGTGATGAATACTTTTGCTTTCATTCAATTTTAAAAGTACAAAGACTGAACTGAATTTTGGAGGGTGTCCATGGCATCACATTCCCTGGACACCAGACAATTCTCTCCCGTTCAGCACTTACCGCTCACCAGGAATCTCTCAGATCTTCCTCACTCACCGTTTCAATGAAAGAATTGAACATGGGCTTTGCTCTCTGCAAGTCTCACATGCTTTCATGCAAAGTCCTCCACCCAGGCACCCCACTCCACCCTGGTTTCAGGGTGCAGGAACCCATGTCTTGGGTCTCATGTTGGTCCATAATTCCATGTTGTCAATAGTCCCAGTGAGGATGGAACCTGTGGCTGGCTTTTATTTAACCTGCTCTGTAGTGAGCAAAAATGTATCTAATAGTATACTATCATGCGGGCCTGGCGGCACAGGCCTGTAATCCCAGCAATTAGAGAGGTAGAGACAGGAGGATCTCAAGTTCATGGATAGGTTAGGCAACTTAGGGAGAGACTATTTCCAAATTTAAAAAGAGGGGATTGGGGATGAGCTTAGTGTGAAGGCCCTGGGTTCAATCCCCAGTAATACACATGCACGCACACACACACACACACACACACACACACACACACACACACACACGCAATAATATATGGTCAATGTTTGGGCAGCAGATGCTGGAAGCTGGAAAGGAATAACAAGTAAAGAAAGTTGAGAGCTGACCAAGCATTCATTTCACGCTCTTGCTCTCACTTCACTTTATAAAGACGGCATAACTGTATTCTTGGTGTAGAGTCAGGACTCTCATCCTCACAGAGGCCCAGAGGAAACACTGAATACCACAGGGATGGAGGGAAGGGACTCATGCCCGATTTCCACCCTACACTCAGTGCTCCTTTGCACAAGCCAAGCCAGGAGAAGCCCCACTGCACTCAAGAGACCAAATTATTTCAATTCATATGATCACAATCCCTCAGACTTCCACTTCGTGCTGCTTGGCGATTGCAACAGTTCTTTATCTAATTTTTCACCTTTTACCAGAGTTCACACCAACTCTCAGCTGAGTCCCATCTGTGAATTTAATTAGCCAGCTGCCATCACAGTCTTCCAGATCATTGATTAAGATTTTCTTTGAAACAATACCTAGCACTTTACCCTCAGCCAGTCCTTGAAGACTTCTGTGCAGCTCTGAACAGAACTGTTTGTTTTAACCCCACATTATATGCTCAGTTTGCAAGTTCAGTTTTTAACTGTACCATCTCAAAAAGTTAATTTCTCCAGTGATACATCTGAATATGGTTTGTCAAAATCCAGACACAAGAAATTGCTTCCAATACTGTCGATGCTGTTGTTGTTATCGTTATTAGATAATTAAGGAAAGTATTGATATAATTCACTGCAGCATCTATGGTTTAAGTCCTAAGCCCACTCATGCATTTAATTATAAGGAGACTAACACGCAACAGGAGACTCAAAATACCCATATGTTTACCTGTTTCCTGCAGGAAACCAACACCCAGAAAATTTTCTTAAATAAATGAATCAAAATCAATATTTTCCACATTATCAAGCATTGTCTCTATCTGCTTCTATTATTTAACAACAGGAGAATAACTACATATTAGTATCCCCTACTATGGAGTATTATGCTGCTGTTAAACCAACACTGTGCTGTTACAACAAAAGTGCTTGGACTATATCAAGTGGAAAATAAAGATAAAAAACTTACTGTCTACAACAATTACATAAAAGTAGATATTAATGGCCAAAGACTGCAATGACCCAGATAAGAGTGAAAAATTCAATTTGGAGTTATAAGATTAGGGTAGGTGCATTTGTGTGTTTAAGTTGATATACACTTTAAAAATAAAGTAAGGCTGTAAAAATATTTCCTGGACACCTCAGTGTTCGTGGTGTGACTCGGGACACTTGTGCTCCTGATTCTCCTACAAACTCAGGACCTCACTGGATCAGCCATCCCGGAGGTGCTGCCCACTGCTAGTGTCCGCACTGCCTTGTTCCAGGACATTTATGCAGACCCTCAGACACCAGTGTGCACAGCAAGTTGAAGAAGGAAAGAATGAACGTTTGCCTAGGAGCACCCTCTGTCTACTCTCAAGAGGGTTAAAAATATCCATGCTTTCCCATCTCTCAGGTGACAGGACTCTGGGCTGGGTGTTAGGCACCATTGTCCTGATTCTAACACTGGATCAAAGAAACTTGCTGGAGAAAGAAATGATTCTCTAAATTTTAGTGCTCAAATCACTGACTATCTATATGGGATAAAAGAACTATCAATCACTACCTCACACCACAGGCAAACAATAATTTGGAAGAGATAAGAGATCTGTGAGTTCAATATATTTTCTAGAAGAAGCTAAGCAGACTAACTTTGTGATCTGAGGCAGACAAAAATTCACAGGCAGAGGAGAGGAAGGAATGAGCATAAAGAAAGGAAAATGATACACTGTAGTTCATCCAAATTAAAATCTTACATGTGGTGACATCAACAGGAAGGAAATATTCACAAAACACCAACAAAGGACTTTTATCAAGAATATATAAGACTTCTACACCTCAGAAATTAAAAAAACACAAAAATAGACAAAAGACTTGGGAAGCACTTAACAAAGGAAGGATATATCATTATCAACAAGTTGAAGAAAATTTCCCAACATCGTTAATCACCAGGGAAAAGAAATTAAAATCACAAAGAAATACCAACACATACTGACTCAGTGTGCTAGAATTCATAAGATTGACAATGCAGCAGAGTCATTACAGGCCAGAAGAGAACAGAATGACACTTTACAAATTTTGACAGAAAAAAACCTGCCAACCATAAATAATATATTTAGGAAAGCTAGACTTCAGAAGTGAAGGATAAATGAAGACATTCCAAGACAAGTAAAGACTGAGTGAATCCATCATCCTCAGATCAGCTTTATAGACAATGCATAAAGGGAGTCCTAGAGCTAAAAGTGAAATAAAGATAACTATTATCATGTATACATAAAAACCACTAGAAAAGCAGGTACAAAAAATAGAAAAGAATAAAAATGTATCAATACAGTAAATCAAACTACAAAGAAGAACAACATAAGAGGAAGAGAAGAACAGAGGGTACTCAAAACAACCAGAAGAAAATTAACAAAATAACAGGAACTTTTACTCATCAGTCATAACCTTGAATGTAAATGAAGAGAGTCCTTAACAATCTGAATGAATAAAAAGGCAAGACTTAGACTTAATGACAGGCTGCCTACAAGAATCACACTTCACTAGTAAATACACACATAGACTGAATGTGAAATGATGAAAAATATACTCCATGCAGATGGAAACCCGAAGTGAACAAGAATAGCTATACTTACAACAGACAGAACAGATTTTAAGGTGAAAACTGTAAAGAGAGACCATTATGTTTCAGATGTAAAATAGTCCATGTGTTTGGTTTATGGGGTCTCACAGCTGACTTGCTGCAAGGAGGTAAGGTCTGGTTGGGAGAGGTGGGCACTGTGGGCATGACCTGGAAGGACATATCTCCCTTCCCAGTTCCTCTCTTCACTTGCTGTTTCCTGTCTGTTCACCAGGACATGAACAGCTACCCCGCAAGTCCTTCCCTGTTCCCTTCCTGGATTGGAGCCGGCTGACTATGGACTGAAACTTCTACAAATTGTGAGCCCAAATAAACCTTTCCTACTCTAAGTTGTAGATGTTAAGTATTGGATCTCAGTGATGAGAAAATGACTCAGTTGAGACAAAGTAGGTCGCTATACAATGACTGAGAGATTAATTTAACAAGAAGCTATAATCACTGGATATGTATATGAACCTGATGCTTGGACACTTAATTTTATAAAAGAAGCATTATTAGATCTAAAGGGAAAATAGATTCCAATACAATGATATTGGGGGACTTTGACACTTTGATTAATAGAGGCATCCAAAAGTCAACAAAGGGACCACAGCTAAAACTATATAATCGGGCTGGGGATTTAGCTCAGTGGTTAGAGTGCTTGCCTCACAAGCACAAGGCCCTGAGTTTGATCCCCAACTCAAAAAAAACCCCAAAACAAAAAACAACTATATAATCAAATGGATCTAACAGAACTTTAAACAACATTTCACCCAGTAGCTGCAGAATACAGATTTTTCATGGGTAAATGAAATATTCTCTAGAGTACACCACATACTAGGCTATAAAACAAGTGTAACAAATCCCCAAATATAAAAATTATATCATGTATTATTTTCTGAACACAATGGAATAAAACTAAAAGTCAACAACAAATAAAACAGGAATTTATACAAACATGAGAATACTGAACAATAACAAAACACATAATAAGTCACTGAAGAAATCAAAAGAGAAAATAAAAAATGTCTTGAAGAAATAAAAACACAACATAGCAAAGCTTATGGGATGCAGCAAAAGCAATACCAAGGGGGAAGTTTATAGTAATAGATGTCTATATCAAAAGATAGATTTCAAAAACACGACTTAATGATCCATTCCAAGGACATGAAAAAGTAAGAAGAAGCCACAAATTAATAGGAGGGAGGGAATACCACATATTACAGGGAAACGAACAAAATTAAGACCAAAACCTCCTGCAAAAGATCAATGAATCAGAGTTAGATTTTTGACACAGTAAATGAAATTTATGAGCCTTTAGCTAGACTAAAGAAGAAAAGTAGACATGGAGGTGTAGCTCAGTGGTAGAGTATATGCTTAACATGTAGCAGGCCCTGGGTTAAAGAGAGAGAAAGTGTGTGTGTGTGTGTGTGTGCATGTGTGCATGTGTGCGTGCATGTGGGGGATAGAACCAAAATAAACAAAATCAGGGATGAAAAAGAAGTCATTTTAACTGATACCACAGAAATATAAAGGATCATTAGGGCTGACTATGAAGAACTAAATAACAACAAATTGGAAAACCTATAAGAAATGGGTAAGTTTCTGGACACATATAACCTACCAAAATTGAAGACATGGCAAATGTATGAGAAGTGATCAAAAAATATGGAGTATACTTACATTTTAAAAATCGCATTACAGTAAAAGACACATGGCCATTCATATCCCTCAAACAGGCCCCTTCTTTAAACACATTTATGTTACTGTTCTTGCCACTTTCTGAAGCAGTCCTAAAAGTCCTCTTTCACGAGCATCTTAATGATGTGGGATCAAAACATATTGCAAACACTGCCGCAGAGTGCCATCCAACAGAAAGGCGGGCTCGTAAAAACATGATGGCGTGTCCACATCCACCTTATTCACGAGCCTGGCACTGTGCAACTCCCAGATCCTCCCCAAAGTGAAAGTGACTATGAAAGATAAACTTTTTAAACCGACTCAGGATGTTGAGGCAGCTACCGTATGGCAACTAAAGACACTCATGGAAGAGGACTTCTAGAACTGCTTCAGAAAGTGGCAAGAATGATGGGGTAAGTTCGCTGAAGCAATGGGGGAGTATTTTGAGGTATATTGATGGCCATATGTCTTTTACTGTAAAAGTTTTTTATTTAAACACACACCATATTTTTCAATCATATCTTGTACTGAAACAGACCCATAACAAGTAATGAGATGGAATCAGTAATAAAGGTCTCCCAGCAAGGAAAAGCTCAGGATCAGATGGCCTTATTGCTGGATTCTACCAAAATTTTAAGGAAGAACTAATGGCAATTCTTCTCAAACCATTCCAAAAATTGAAAGAGAAGAATCTTCCAAACTTTCTGTGAGGCCAGCATTACCCTTACTACCAAAACCAGACGAGGACATAATAAAAAAAGAAAACTTTAGACTAATATCCCTGATGAATATAGATGCAAGAATTCTCAACAAAATGCAAATAGGTTAGGGGGGTTAGGATTAGTTAGATAAGTTCTTATTATGTCACGTTCCGACACTATTAAAGAGAATAATAAAGATTTATACTTATAATATGAATAAAAGAAGCTAAACATAGTATTTATATTCATAGGAAATTCTGAAATAGGCAAAAATCTCTTTGGTGGTAGAAATAAGCAAAGTGGTTTCCCAGAACACAGTTATGAGGATTGACAGGAAAGGCACATAAAAGGAATTCTGAGAGTATCAGAAATATCTGTGTGTTAAGAAGAATGTGAGTGATGTGGGCACTTTTGTCAAACCTGATCATTCGTCAAAAACAACCAGACAAGTCCATGTGTCCAAATTATACACTAAGGTGTCTGCATATCATCACACATACACTTTGGGGAAAAAAGAAAAGAAAGTACTGTCGGACAGAAAGACATGATCCCTTGACATTCTGAGTCTGTGTGACAGTTTGCTGGGCAAGGCGACTTTTTACACCTGCGGGGAAAGGTGGAGACAGGCGAGCAGAACACCTGCACAGGTGTCAACCATGCTCCAAGAGAAGTTCTGCAGGGAGGGCTCGTGGGACGGAAGGGTGGGGCCCCATCTGTGGCTACAGGCGCCTGGGTAGAGTGTGGCCTGGTCACCAGCTGGGACTGCCAGTCCAGTGGAAATCAGAGCCCATCTCTGACGCTCCTGGTGACGCGCACACATGAGTGCGCGGCCCTGACCCACAGGGACTGCCCTCGGGAAGAGGCCTCTGTCTTTTTGTGGCCTCAGTGAGTACCGATTCTCATCGACACACATTTTCTGACCCCGAGTGGAACTGGGAACCCTCTTTCAATGGCTTACAGTCTAGTGGAGAAAGAGCGCTACAGAGGAGTCCACCAAGTGCTGAGATAGAGGTGTGGGCAAGAGATCATCAGCTGCTGGATTAGGGAGCGGTGAGGCAAGCTTCGGGTGGAGCTGTTGATATCTGAGCTAAGCCTTCTTCCGCAAGAGGATAATTCAGTGGCTTTACTGTGATTGTAAAAGTACTAGAGGCTTATTATAAAAAACGATCAAGGGGCTGGGGGTTTAGCTCAGTGGTTAGAGTGCTTGTCTACCAAGCACAAGGCCCTGAGTTCGATCCCCAGCACCAAAAACAAAACAAAACAAAAAACGATCAAGTAGAGAAAAACACAAAGTATTAGGTGAATGTTGACCCAGATCCTATCATTCAGCTCTAAGCTACAAAACCATTATAAGGCTCTGTCTCACCAGACATCCCTGTTAGGTGCCGTTGGTGTATTAAATATGAGAATGGGATCACATTATGTATTTGTTTCACACATATACAGAAAAGTATATTTTTAAAAGTACTTTACCTTATAATCTGTGAGTCCACACTGCCATTTTATTGGCTGTGTAGTATTCCATACCAGGAGCTATGTCATTATTTAACCAGACTTGTTCAGAGCCAGGCACAATTGTCTGAAATTACTTGGAATGGTTCACAACTGTTTAAGAAGAAGGAAGAATTTCCAAGAGGACATGAGAGGGGAAGAAGAAAGGATTGCAGATACCAAGGCATGAAACAGGCCATCAGGCTTTGGAAGAAAGCAACTCATTCCGTGAAGCTGGAGCACGAGATGTGTAATGGTGTATGACAGCCAAGATGGGAGACGAGACGGTCCATACGTGCAAGGTCTTAACGGTCAGACTACAGATTTGTATTTGACTCTGAGAGCACATCAGAAGTTTGTCTCAGCAGAACGACACCAGCAGCTTGAGTTTCGGAAAGATCACCCCTCTTCCTGAGCATGCTGTTGCCTTCTGCACTAAAGTTTTGAGCATCTATTCTTATTGCTTCAGGAGACACCTCCACCCAGACCCCACAGACTCAGTCTAAACCGGGGCAGTGCATAGGTCCTGGCTTCAAGTAGCTGCCTGTGGAGACCTGGACTCTTTGATCAGCTATTCGGAAGCTCAGCTTAGCTACTGGATCTTCCCTTTGGTCTGGGTGCGTGGCCTCTGGGCAGACTGTTTGGCCAGGGACACATTTCAGGTGTGCCCCTTATGTGGACTTGGCTGACATCTCAGACTCAGAGGACAACAGCTGGGAGTAAAGAGGATGGAGAGAGGGGTCTCTAGGGGCTGACATGGTGTGAGGTGAGCATTCTCACTCCAAGGTTATGACTTCTAAATAAAAGATGACCAAGAAATCCAAATACCCACCCACACTTAAGGCTAAGGGAGTTAAGGGAGGCAAGTGACACAAACCAGGTGGGGTCTCTTGGCCAGCGAGGTGAATGGAGACTGAGTCAAAAAGACACAGAAAGTCAGACACGGATCTGAGAGGTAGCAGAGTGAATTCAGGGGAAAAGGAGACAGGTGTGGGAGTACAGATGAGGGAGGAAAGAGGGCGAGAGCTCCCTGCAGCTGGAAGTCTTGAAGGGATGCACAGTGTGACTCTTGGTCCTCTCTCTGTATTTTCTTGATAGTTTTGAGTTACCTGAACATTTTTAAATATTCCACCTTGATTTCTATTGGTGGGTTTTGGGAGCTTATCTCTCTGTGGTTGCTCTACTATTACAATATACATATGTGACTTTGGAGCCATATGTGACTATTGGTTCAAACTTTTATCATGTCAAAGAGGGTGGAAAATCTCACGTTTAAAATCTAAGTCCCTGTTGTGGTTTGTATCTAGATGTCTCCCCCACAAAGCCTCATGCACTCATAGGTGGGGTTTGTTGAAGGTGGCTGGATCTCCTCCAGTGTGTGATACTGGAATTAAGGGTGTGTGGTAACTCCACTGATTGGTTTAGCATAGTTCTGGGTATGGGTAATGGGAAGCCCCACTCTGGGTGTGGGTGGCACCATCCAACAGGCTTGTAGCCTAGATGGAATAAAAGAGAAAGGAAGGCTCACTGCTTCCTGCCTCATGCCTACCCTGCCATGGACTGTTTCTCCTCTGCCATGCCCCTCTGCCACCCTTCTTTGGAGGTAGCCAACTACAGATCAAAACCTCTATAAACTGTGAGCCAAAATAAACCTCTTCTCCTTTCACTTGTGGGTATTGGGTATTTTGTCTCAGCAATGAGAAAATTAACTAAGACTGTCCTTTTACTGCTCCCACTTTAAATATCACTGTCTTGCATATGGGGTGGTGGTAAGATTTTGTTTCAATCCCTAAATATGAGCTATAAAACTAAGAAAAGGATAATCTATTATTTGTACCTACACCTCTGCTTTTCCATTTTTCTTTCTTCCAACTGCTCAGAAATTATTTCATCATTTTCTTTTTATCTGGAAAAATTCGTAAGTTTTTAAAAGGTGGGCTTGCTAATTAATACATTAATTAGGTACTGGGTCTTCCCTTTGGTCTTCCTCCATCTGGGAATGTCCTTATTTTCCTTCATTTCTGAAGGACCGCTTCACTGAGAGCAGAGTTCTTGGTTGCTTTCAGACAAGGAATCTGCTAATGCTCTAATTGGTGGTCCCTGTAAATAAGGTGTCATTTCTCTCTAATTTCATGAAATTTGTCTTTAATTTTCAGATTTTGAGTTATGATATACCTTGGTGTAGATTTCACTGGGTTTATCCCACTCAGGGTTTTCTGAGATCACTGAATCATATGTTCAATCACTTTCCTGTTACTGGGACAAAAATACCTGACATTCACAAGTTAAAGGAGGAGAGGTTTATTTTGTTTTATGGCTTTAGTGGGTTCAGTACATGGCTAGATCCAAGGCAGAAACAGCATGGTGGAGAAAAGCCAGGAAAAGGGGTGGGAGACAGAGACGAGGGAGGAGCTGGGGACAAGAATATACCCTTCCAGGTGACACTCCCAGTGACTGGTCTCTTCTGACCATGTCCCACGTCCCACATCTAAACACATGGAATGTTTGGGGGACATTTTAGATCTAAATCACATCAGTCTCCTATTAAATTTTGGAAAATTTCTGCTATTATTCCTTCAAATGCTTTTTTAAGCTCTCTCTTTTTCTTCTTCCTTTCTGATACTCAAGTGACACAAATGTTCCTGAAGCTCTGTTCTTTTTAAAATTCTTTTCCAGTCTCCTTTTTCCATGTTATTCAGACTGGGTGAATTCTATTGATTTGTCCTCAAGTTCACAGATTCTAGCTTCTGTTATCTGTACTCTACTATGGCTATAATTTGTGGTATTGTACTTTTCAGTTCTACAATGCCCTTTTGGTTCTTTTTTACTTCTATTCCTTAGCTCAGCCTTTTTTCCCTCATTTGTTTCAAGATATTTTGTAATTGATTGCTAGAGGATTTGTGTGAAGGCTGCTTTAGAATCCCCATCAGATAAAGCTGACATCTGATTTGCCTCCTGTTGGTATCAGCTCATTGTCTTTCTCATTCAAGTTGCAATTTCCCTGGTTGTTGGTATAATGGGTGATTTTCTTTTGTATCCTGGACCTTTTGTCTATTACACGTGGAGACTCGGGGTCCTATTTAAATCTGTTCTGGCAGCCAGTTGCCTTGTTTCTGTGTAGTGTACAAGTCTAGGACCTCTTCTGCTGGCCTAAGTCAGCAGCATCCTCAGAGCCTTTGTGACGTGATGGTGACCCACTTTTTGTAGCTGTTGCTGCTGGGCTCTTGTTAGCCCCAGCTGATGGGGACTGGGGGTGCAGAGGGACTTCTACAGGGCAGATGCTGATGTTCCTTGGTGGAAGAGGGAACTCTCAGGACCCCATGACTCCCTAGCCACACCGCTTTTAGAGGCTGGTCCCTATCACCATGCCTGCCCACCTTCTTCCAGCTGGAGATGGGAGCCCAAGTCCATGGGGAGGAAGAGGCTTGTAACAAGATACTGCTTGCTTCTGGGAGGTGAGGGTGATGTCTGGGCTGGGTCATTTGTTGCTGATGGGAAACTCTTGCCATGGTCCCATTTTCCCTGTTTCTCAGGAGGGGAACATCACCCTACAGGGACAATGTGGTTCTCAGAAGAGAATGCATGGGGTGATCTCTCTTGTGGCTTCTTCTCGCACTGCAGGCTCCATATAGACAGGTGAGGGGTGGCAGGAAGGCTAGCACCTCCTGGATTGCTCATCCTTAGTGTGGCCTGTGACCCACAATCAGCTCTCTGTTCCCTGCTAGCACTGCTGGGATCACCTGGGGTTTTCTGAAAGGTCCATCCATCTAGGGCAAGGAAAAGACCACCTGGACCACCTCTGTTTCTAGGTAGGAGGCCAGGAGATGCCGAGTCTGGGTCTTTTTGCTTTCTTGAATGAGAGACACAGGACATTCTGCCACTCTGTTGTCCCCTAGTTCTGGCTCCCACACAAGCTTCCTTTCTTAGCACCGTGCAGAGCTCTGCTGTCATTGTCCTCTGCATTGACCTGAGGAATTGCAGTTATAGTGAGTGGAGAGGAACAGGAGAAACAGCCTACCCCCTCCCTCTGAGATTGGAGGCCTTGGTTCTTTTCTTTCTTTTCCTTTCCCTCCCTCCCTCCCTCCCTACTTCCCTCTTTCTCCCCGCCTCTCCTTTCTCCCTCCTGCTCTTCTGCCTCCTCCTGCTGCTCCTCCTGCTCCTCTTCCTTCTCCTCCTGCTCCTCCTCCTTCTCCTCCTCCTCCTTTTTGCAGTACTGGAGATTGAACCTAGGGCCTTCACACTGAGCTACAAGCCCAGCCCTGATCATGTAAGCCTTTTCCTCTTAATAAATCTCTTGACAGACAGACAGACAGATAGATAGGTAGGTAGATAGGTAGATAGATAGAGACTGCTAGATAGATGATTCAAATACCTACCTATCTATCTTACTCATTCTGTTTCTCTGGAGAACCCTGACTAACGCACCCTCCATAAACACATTTTGACAAGTGTCGTACCTATAGACATCTATAGATGTATCAGCCAGTGGCACACTAGACAGAGGGCTCTGGTTTAGGAAGCAGCTATTCTGAAATCTGTCCTGTTGTTTGGGGTCTCAGTTTCTCCATGTGTGAGCCTGTTGTCAATGAGAGCAGATTTCCTGAGAGCTAGCCATGTGCCAGTCACTGGGTTGGGTACGTGACGCCTGCTTGAATCCCAGCCTCAGCCCTGCCAAGAAGGCAGTGGAGCCTCGGGATTCCGGGTAGCTGTGTTCTGTGAGGCTGCTGTGGACACTGCGTTGGAGGATGCAGAACCCAGGCTCCCAGGCAAAATGAGTGTTGGCTTCCTGTGATATTCACGTCAGATTCTCATCAGTTAAAAATACACAACTTCAGTTTATGTATGTTTCAGTTTACAGACACCGACTCAATATATGGTTCATTAATTTTGAACATGCTGCCAACAGCACTAGGTTTCCTGCCTGACCAAAGCTCACCTACTGGGCATTTTCTCCATCGGAAAGAGCAGCGTTCTTATGCCCAGGAATACTATGCAGCACCCCAGCATTATCCCAGGGCTGCTTTCAACAGCAACATCACCAACACAAAGGCAAAAATGACATTTTTTTATCATATGGGGGTCAAAGTCCACAGGCCAAGTGCTGCCTTGCCTAAACTCGTCTGGGAATACGCGTGTCAGGTGAGGTGGCTCAATGCTTTGGCTGCTCTATGTGTGTCTGCAAGCTACTGCCAAACAGCCACTAGCGTTGACTTAGGGTCACAAATAAATTCTCGTGTGCAGGCAAATTCACCAACACATCACCCGCAGGTGAGGAGGACCATACATGTGCTGCCCCACTTTATGGAAACTGAGGCCCAGAGAATGACGGTGTCACCTGGGTGTTTGCCTTCCACAGTACGTGCTGTCTCTGCCTCCCCGCAGGTCACCCAGTCCTCCTAGCTCAGTGACTCCCCTTCATCCCAGCTGAGCTCCAGTCTGTCCCTCCCCATGTGCCGGGGCAGCCACAAGCTGACACTTGCTGAGTGCTTGCTGTGTGCCAGGGACTGTGCTAAGCGCTTCCTGTGTAGTGAGTCCTTTAGTCTTTGCAGCCTCCCTCGTGAGTCCGCTGTGTTAGTCATCACCACGGGAAACAAGCACAGCACAGTCAAGTGTTGTGGACACCGTCACCCAGTTTGCGGACAGAGGCCCAGGATCTGGCTGTTGGCATCCCGAGCCCTGGGCGGGTGCACCGCACACAGCTCACCTCGGAAGCCCACATGGCAGGCAGCAGGGATCTCTCCTATCTTCCCACTTTCCTGCAGGCCTCTGTGAGTTTGCTAAGGACGAAAGCCTTGTCCTGTTCCTCCCGGAGTCCCTGCTGTCTGTCTCAGATGCTGGCGTGCAGCAGGTGGTTGGCAGATGATCTGCAGATAAATTAACAGAGGAGCAAACAAGTGCACCTTTGTACTTCCCGTGTCCAGTCCAAGCCTGGACACACTGACTTCCTAGCAAGTGCTTCTTCAAAAGGAGGACGATCCGCATTTCTCCAGAGCAGCTACTGCTCACCCAGCGAGAGGAAGGACATTAGATTTCCTGCTCCTGCCAGCAGCCCAGGCAGGCTGTGGTCTCTGCTCGTCCTGAGTTGCAACTGGATACATCCTGGCTTCGAGAGGCCAGTTAATTAGACTTGCGTCTGCCAGCAGAGAAAGTGGACAAACATGCGAGGAAATTGTTAGCAGCAAAGAAAAGGGGAAGGGAGGGGGTGGGGAACCGGCAATTTGTTGGAGGCAGTGAAATGAAGTGAGTTATGCCTCCTGCTAAATTACCATATGTGTTAATTGTATATGCACCAGTAATTGTTGGCTGCTGCTCATTTACATTTGATTATTATATTTGCTGTTTTTTAATTGCATTTGAATATTTCTGCCACTAATACCGTCAAGATCGTCATTAGCTGTTAGCAATTCTCAGTGCTGCTTCTGCTAATGAAATGCAGATCTGCTACCGGAGCCTTCATCTAATCCAAATAATGGCAGCAACAGTTGTGATGATAATTACAGTACAAACAACCAGCTGAGTGTCCGCTGGGTTTTGGAGCTGTCTTAGGTGGTACTTCACAAGAGTGCAGAATTTTGCATTTGATAGAATTGAGGTTCGTTTCTGGCTCAGTTCTTTACTACTGTGTGACTTTAAGCCAGGTACTGCTGTGCGATATTGGGCAAGTTTCTAAACCTCTCTGACCCTCAACATCGTTATGTCTGAAAAGCATTTATTGCAGAACTGCTATGCAGAACTCTGAAGAGCAATAGGCTAGAGGGTTTGGTGTGTGACGGGGGCTTAGTGAATGTTGCCTGTCATTTCTCTCATTGCGTCCCACTGGTCTCTGCCTTTGCTGAGAGCCCCATCACTGCTCTCTGGATTGATGTAAACTCCCCCCAGCTGAGGTCGCTGCCGCCTCCCGCTCTCCACCAGCTGCTTCACGGCCAGTCTTTCCAACACGCAAACCCGAGGCAAGCCTTGTCCGTGTTCACAGATCGTGATGGCTCTCTGTGGCCTGCAGGGCAACTTCCAGGCCTCCAAACTGCACAGACAGGGCCAGGCTGTGGCGATGGACAACGGGATGAGCTGTCGGGACCCCTGGAGGACTGCAGGCTCACCCTGGGTGCAGGGTGTGCTGGGGCCACAGGTTTATTTATTTATTTTTTTAAATTACGGAAGACAATTTATTTAAAAGTGGTGAAAAAGGGGGAAAGGGAGATGATAGATAGCTACCGGAGGAGTAGGGAGTATTTGAAAGAGAAATATTCCTTTTTTTTTTTTAAATTAAGAGAGGGCCACAGGTGCAGAATAGCTTCGGCTGCAAAGCTCTGCCTTGGCCAGGATGTCTCCTTCATGGGCCAGCCCAGGAGAACACCTGGCCCCCTGCACCAACCCCAGAGAGCTGTCCAGTTTTGGGGCACCCGTGGGGTCACTGAGGCTTCACAGAGACGCACCAAGGCCAGTACTCCCTCCACCCCGTGTTCTCTCCTTCCTGCAAACGTGGGTCCCTCGGGCTGCCCTAATTAGGTGCCCCCTGTATACCTCCTCCTGCTACTTCCCACCTCAGCCTGCTCCCTAAGTAACCACCCTGCAACATAGGCTGCTTCTGCGGATCTGCCTGCCTCGCTGCCACCAGACAGGTGCTGATGTCCTTCCTTCCCAAATGCACCGCTCCCTGGCAGCTCCCTGCCTTACTCCTGCTTCTCTCCCTTTCCAGAAGGCTCTTTCAAACTCAGCATCCCAGAGAGCCTCTGGGCCTCCCACAGGCTCAGACCAAATGACCTCCCCACCACCATCAATCCAGGCAGTCAAGTCCGGGTCCTCTGGGCCTGTGAGGCCTGTTCGGGCCCCTGGGCAGTGCTGATCTCACTCAACTGTGACTTCCTGATCAGCTGTCTGCTTCCAGCCCAGCTGTGTGCTCCTTCCGGCCACATCTCAATCATCACAGTGCCCACTCTGGGTCTGGCACATGATGGGAGGTTAGTAAATTTTTGCTTAATGTGCAGAAATCTCTCCATGCCCACTGCTGGGGAAACTCGGCAGCATTTGGAAGCCTCCTCTCTGTTTCACTTAATGAAGATCCACAGAAAATCTGGAGAAGCTGTAAATTGTGCTGCACAAGGTTCTGAGTGTGTGTGCGTGTGCGTGTGCGCATGTGTGCACGTGCATGTATCAGTCAGCTCTTCATCACTGCCATGGCACAGGCTCCTTGTGGAGAAGAGGAGGCTTATTCAGCTCACAGCGTAGGAGGGCCAAAGTCCGAGACTCAGCAGCCCCACTGGCTTGGTCTCTGGGGAGGGCATCATCCTAAAGGCTGTTTGGAAATTAAACCAAACACTCAGTGAGCACAGACCTCCTGGGCACCTACCCTGTGTTGGGCATGGATCTAGGTGCAAGGGCATTTGGAGAAGAGCCAGAAGTAAAAATGCCTGTTTCTGTGGAGCTTCCTCTCTAAATGAGGTGGGCAGTAAACAAAAAGGTACATAAAGTATAAGAATAAGTGTTGAGTGTTGAGAGTCCCTATAGGAATAAAACGTAGGGGCCGTATCGATAGATTTTGGAGGGCTGCGAGTTTAGATGGGTGGCCAGGGAAGAGTTTCTTGAGAAGGCATCACTGAGTAAAGCCCTAGAAGAGAACAGGGAGTCGTGTAGATATCTGAGGAACACCCTCTAGGAGGAAGACACAGCAAGTGCAAAGCCCCTGAGGCAGGCGTGTGCCCAGGGCCTGAGGAACAGAGGAGGAAAATCAGGATGGGAGTAGCAAAGTGAAGATGAGAAGAAGCAGCAGATCCTACGGAACTCTGTAGGCTACTTCAGGGAATCTGGCTTCACCTCTGCCTGAGATGAAACACCCTGGCTGAGCTGAGGAGAGAGTAGTGGCACAGGCTGGTTGAGGTTTTACAGGATCATTCCACAGCTGCACTAGCACTTGACCGATGGGGCCAGAGAAGAATTGGGGTGACCAGAAAAGAGGCTATTGTACGCCCCCCGAGAGAGAATGGTGACTTGGACCACTGTGGGAGTTGGGGTGGTAGTGGGAAGTGGCTGGATTCTTGATATTCTCCAGAGAGAGAGGAGATTTCCTCATGGCAAAAGGGGCAAAATAAATAGAAGGATCACGAACCACTCACATACAGGGTCCTCCATGGGGAGAAAGAGCTGCCTGTATGGAGCAGGGGCCCTGGAGAGGGGCAGCTCCTGTGAGGAGGAGAGCTGAGCCTGCCAGGTGTGGAGGCTAATCAAATGGTCACACCACAGGAGCATTTACTGAGGTCTGGATGCACAGCAGATACTGTTCAAACTGCTCTAATACATTCACTCATGTAAGTCTCTCCGAACTAGTGGGTATGAGCTATTACTATCCCAATGTACTGTGCACAAACTGAGACTCTCGAGTATTACATCAACTACCCAAGGTCACATAGCTGATGACTGACAGAAGAGATAGAGATGGTTGACTTGATCGGGAGCTACCAAGTGGATAGGTAAAGCAACTTCTAGGTGTGTCTGCAAGGATCATGGGAGTGTGACCTTGGAACTGTATCTGGTCCCTGGCCCCTCCTCTCCTGGCCACTGTGAAGTAAGCAGCTTTCCTCCACCTGCCCTTCCACCATGATGTTTTTGTCCTAGATCCAGCTGACCATGGAATGAAACTTGAAACAGTGAGCCGAAATAGACCTCTCCTCTTCTGAGATGTGGGCCTCAGGCAATGTGTCCCAGCAATGACAAGCTGACTAATCCAGAGCCAGGACCTGAACCCAGCCATGGTCCAACTCCAGCACGGTCCAACTCCTGCTCAGTATCATTACAATTTTGTTTATATTCTCTAACTTGATCCTCACAGCACTAATAACTCATAGTCTCTAAGAACCTAACTATGCTCAGGTCACCATTCCAAGTGCTTCCATTGAGCTGACTTGCTTCGCCCTGATTCACCCATTTTCTGGGGTCTACTCTGTGCTGCTGAGGAGAGTCAATTCCTGTCCTCACAGAGCTCGTGTCTCACCAGGAAAGGAGACAGGAAACTGCTGGCAGCATGTGCACGTGGAAGAGAAGCTCGGGGTTCAGTGGAGCGTATGTCTGAGGATCCTGACCTGCGGTGAGCCCAGAGCTACGTTCAGCTAATACAGAGCTGGGGGACTCGCTCACCTTGGGGAGCGGTCTCCAAGAGAACAGTAGGTCTCACCTGGAGGCTAACGAAAGAGAGGCAGCAAAAAAGCATTCAGACAGACAGGGCAGCCACTGCTCCAACCAGGCTGAGTGTCCCGAGAACAATGGTGCTGTAAGTCTGTACCACCTTCCACAAACCACAGAACGGGTACACAGTCTTCTCAGCAGCTCAAGGAACAGCCTCCAAAACAGACCATACTGTGAGCCATAAAGCAAGCCTTGACAAGTACTAACAAGCTGAAATAATTCATTGCACCTTACTGGATCAAAATGGAATGAAACCCGAAGTCAGTGGCGAGAGAAACCACAGAAATTGTACAAACACATGGAGACTGAACAATTCACTTTTGAACAATTGGTGGGTCACTGAAGAAATCAGGCAGGAAATTAAAAACTCTAGAAACAAATGAAAGTGGAAATATAACATACCTGGATCTCTAGGAGACAGCAAAGATAGTTCCAAGACGCAAGTTTACACTATGAGTGCCAACGTCAAAATATCAGAGACTTCTCAAATTACCTAATGATGCATCTCAAGGTCTTAGAAAAACAAAAATAAACCCAAGCCAGACCAACAGAAAGAACGAAATAGTGAAGGTCAGAGCTGAAATTAATGAGACAGAGACTGAAGAATAACACACAGGGTCAGTGAAAGGAAAAGTTAGTTCTTTGAAAACAATGCAAATGAATTCAACAATGCAGTTAAAAGATCACACACGGCAATCATACACAATGATCAAGATCACACACCATGATCAAGCAGAGATGGGTCAACAAGTACAAATCCATAAACGTGATAGGCAACATAAATAGAATCCAGGATGAAAAATCACAATATCTTCTCAAATGACACAGAAAAAGTCTGACAAAACTCAACATCCCTTCACGATAAAAGCCTTAAAGAGACTAGGTATTGAATTATCACACCTCAGTATCACAAAGGGCATATACGATAAACCCTCAGCCAAAATCATTCTCAATGAAGAAAAACTAAAAGCACTTCCTCTCAAGTAAGGAGTGAATTAAGGGCGTCTACCCTCACAACTCTTATTCAATATAGTTCTTTTTTTAATTTTAAACCAAGAACATGTATTGGTACATTCTACATACAATGGTCACATTCATTACATTTATTCTGTACCTATACATGATGTATCTTGGTTCTCCCCCGTCTCCCCCTCCCCTCCCCTCTGCTCCCTCCCTCCCTATTTACAGCAGGTTCATTCATCATTTTCCATATTTTCCCATTCCACTCTTTCCCCTGTTGCCTTTCTGCTTTCCCCCTTCTTTCCTTCTAGTACTCCTCTCCTCTACACACCATCCTCCTTTTATATAATATCTATTACACCTCTTTGTCCTTATTTACACGTATGGTTTCTCATATCAGAGAAACAATTCGATGTGTGCTCATGAGTGTCTGATTTATTTCACTTAAGAGTATGTTCTCAAGGAACATCCATTTATATATGAATGACTCTAGTTTGTCCTTTTTTATGGCAGTGTGGTACTTCATTGTGTAGAAAAACCACATCTTCTTCAGCCATTCGTTGGTTGTTGGGCATTTAGGTTGTTTCCAAGACTTAGCTATTACAAATTGTGTTGCTATGAACATGGTGGTGCATATGTCCTTGTCGTATGAAGATTTTAATTCTTCTGGGAAGATCCCCAGTAGGGGAATAGCTGGGTCAAATGGAACCTCCAGTTGCAGTTTTTTGAGGAATCTCCATATTGATTTCCACAGTGGCTGGACCAGTCTACATTCCCACCAACAGTGGAGGAGTGTTCCTTTTCCCCCACAGCCCCGCCAGCATTTGTTATTGGTTGATTTTTCCATATATGCGGTTTTTTCTGGAGTGAGGTGGAATCTTAACGTTGTTTTGATTTGCATCTCTTGAATGACTAGTGATGTTGAACATTTCTTCATATATTTATTTGCCATTTTTATTTCTTCGTCTGAGAAATGTTTATTCATTTCAGTTGCCCATTTTTGGATTGGGTCTTTAAATTTGGGAGGTTTAATTTTTTTGAGTTCTTTGTATATTCT